>PISX010023929.1:0-28732 GCA_004024625.1 Mellivora capensis | reverse complement strand
AATAAATAAATTTTTTAAAAAACAATTTAAAAAATTAACATCACACTTGCTAAGTAATTCGACTTTTAAAAAGGTAGAGAGAGGATACTGCCTGAGTGCTTCCAACAGATCTATACATAACTATCCATCAAAAGACCTTTATGTTTGAAAATGTTACGTTAACTGCATATGACATGTTAAAACAATTGCTACCCACTTGTAATAAGTCTTTTGCAGGGAAGTTTATAATAGGAGTCATAGTTACTTAAGCCACACCATGAAGAATTAAGTCTAGCAGATCTTAAGATCTTTGGATGGTAATCATTTATAAGCCAATTGGGAGGCTGGGAAAAATGATTAGAGGTACAGTACCAAAAACGATGAAGAGTAAGACTGCTTCTTTTTTCCCAAACAGCATTATTAACTCTTCCTTTATATGTTACATAGCCATAGCCTATGAAATTCCCATTTGAATCCACAACAATATACCAACATAAGCAGGACAAATTAAGTGGAGCATGTTTGTTAGCTGTGGGAGATGCTGGAAGAATAATTACTTGCATTAGGCTTAACATATCAGTATTACTCTGACAGAGCTATTTAAAGAAAGTGAAATAACTAGAGCTAATCTTTTTGGAGACATTACAAATTTCCTAATGGCTCACTTCCAATCATATTTCTTGGTACCAAATAACTCATTTACATATGTAAGCAGGTAGATTAGTGGGCAAACACACATTGTGATAAATTTTAAAATTCATTTTCTAATTTCAATATTTTAAAAGAGACATAGCTCATTCCAGTCCATAGCACTTCCTTTTTGCTATACCTAGTTATTAAACAATAGCAAGCTGGTGATGAAAAGTGGCAGTATACACTGGAAGATGAGACGCGTCAAATCATACCTTCTGTGAGTGACATATGAACAAAACAGAGCAATATGATAATGACAGATGCTATTAACCTGAAACTAATCAAAAATGGCATCAACATATTTCCAGTGTTTGGCAAAGCAAAGATATATATCAAAACCAAAACCAAAACAAACACTAATAGAAACACAACTTTACACTAACAAAAAGGGAAATAATGCTGAAAAATAAGGTATCAAATGGTTTCTAGAAAGCTGCTTTCTAAGACTTTCTGGTGAGATAATTAAAACTTGGGAAAATTTTTAATTTAGTATACAGAAAATAAAGATTAAATTTCCAACCTGGGTGAGAAAAGAAAATCACACAAAGAGATATTGTTAAGATGGTAATGCTCAATAAATAACAGTTGATAAATAATAGTTGACTTCAAATTAAGGAGATTTTCTGTAGGTTTTACAAAGCCTTCAATTGCACTGTAGGCACTGAAGTATTTTTAATTAGTATTTAGCTGCAGGCAAACAACAAATAATTCAAACATCTACAAAGTGACATTTGTTTCCTGATGTGTACAGTCTTATTCCAAAGCAGGTTTCAAAAGTTGCCACTCCAGGGGCGCCTGGGTGGCTCAGTGGGTTAAAGCCTCTGCCTTCGGCTCAGGTCATGATCTCAAGGTCCTGGGATCGAGCCCCACATGGAGCCCCACATCGGGCTCTCTGCTCAGCAGGGAGCCTGCTTCCTCCTCTCTCTCTCTCTCTGCCTGCCTCTCTGCCTACTTGTGATCTCTATCTGTCAAATAAATAAATAAAATCTTTACAAAAAAAAAAAAAGTTGCCACTCCAAAATAAAAAGGTGATGGGGAAAAAAAAGTGTCACCTTAAATAAAAGTATTTTTACAAACAAAATAAAGTAGATTTGCAAATGGACATCAAACTCCAAGCTCCTCCAGAAGTTTAAATTAAGTGCTCTCTGTACCACTCCAATTTGGGAAAAACAGGTATTCACATCACTGGCAACCTTCCCCCATGTTTTCTGCAAGTCTACAAAGCAGGGAGTAGGCACAGCCTGCCACATCTTGCACAGCGCAGTGCCCCAGCATAACTCCACTGGTGACGTCACTTCTACCGATGAAGAGCCTGCCAATGGGGATGTAAGTGCAACCTGCAGTATACCAACACTGCACTCTTTTGTACATGTCATGTGTTCACATAGTGACTTCACAACCTACAGTAAGTGAGAAAAACAAAACAGAAAATATCATAACACCAGAGACTATTGTTAAAAAAAAAAAAAGGATTCAGCGCACCCCTAGAGGCAGGCTCTTCAGGGGTGGGTGCGACACCGCCAGTGGAGTACAAGCTGGGGCTTTGCTCTGTTCCAGAATTGGCAATCCATGCCTGCTCTGCACTTTGCAAATCTGTAGAAACAAAGACAAAGAGATGACCATTAGCTGAATGTCATCAGAGATCTCAACTATAGCAGGACACCTCAAAATAAAGCAGGAATCGTATTTAAGGTTAGCTCTATTTTTAACCCATCTGCAGTTCAACTGAAAAAAAATATGGAAAAAAATCAAGACCAAATTAATGCAGACCAGTTTCTCTCAGGTAAAAACAACTCAGTATATTCTTTATTTGCTTTAATATTATTAGTATGGAAAAAAAGACAGTCTTCACCTCTTCTACGTCTTCTTGGTTAGAGGAATCAACGAAAAAATGCCGCTCTCTTGCCATTAGACAAGTTGTCGTGAAGTTTCTAACAGTTTCTAACTAATTGGGTTGTAGGGAACTTGCACTTACAGGAACGCCTCTTCCACCAGGGGTTTGCCTTCCAAAATCTGCAAAGGCTGGAGTAAAGTCTGGTCCTCGAGGCAAAATCCGAGGATCCAGAGTTCGCATTGGCAATTTGGGTTGGTTGATCTGCATGAAGAAGCAAAGGAAAGCTTAACACAAGTTTCAGAACACTCAGTGCCCAGAAAGTAAAAACTCAGACTGAAAAGTTATGTCAGCTAAAATGACGAACACTGGCTTTCTGAAGCAGTGAAGTCCAATCGAACCATGGCAGTTTCTCTGGACTTAGCCCTGGGAGTGATTAGGCCTAAAATTTCCAAGGAGAGGCTAGACATAATAAGTAGACTGGCTCAACAGACACTCAAGGACTAGCAGAACAGAACAAGAAAAACTATGAGATCCTATGAACTAGGGACAAATGAGGGAATTTTTTCCAGGATATTCACCAGGACATCAGAGCACTTGCTTTGAAAAATCCTGTTATCACTTATGTCAATTGTGTTGTTGTTGTTTTATGGTTAGCAAAGCAAATATTCTGAGTGAACAGTAAGCCTCTAAAGGAGATATTTTAAAAATCTCACTCAATCCACCTTGTTAATTGGAGCTATCTGGCTTTGTATAGGCATGCACTGTGATGGCAGACGAAACAAAGTGAAGTAGCTCAGGGAGAAATCAACTAGTAACTGGGTGAAGTCAGAAACCAGTAAGGTAGGGAGACAAGAAAGAATATCTTCTAGAGGATAACTCAATTTAGGGTATATAAAACCCACCCTCTAAACAGTCTCAAATTAGCACTATCATAAGTACCCAAGAGAGAAGACTTAGATACCAAGAGAAATAAGAAACCTTGTTGCTTTAAAGAGGAGAATAATACACATAGGGAATTGGATAAGCAGCTGCTGGAAATCTCAGAAGAGGTAGATCACATTCTGAAAGACAGTTACCCTCTACGCTTCAAAAAGGACTAATATTTTCTCTTCAAAACAAAAATATTTTAAGCTCTGTCATCATCACTGGTTCATCATTGAGAGACATAAAATTACTTGGGCAGCTACACATCTGACTCTACTCTTTTTAACTTAATAAAGACAAAATAAATACTGTCCTAATTTCCTATATGCACTATTAAGCTCAGATGTAAAGAGAAAAGATGCCTACTTATTTGCCAAACCTGAAAAGTAATCACTATAAGTATTTATTAGAGAAATTCTAAGATATAACATTATTCGAATTATGCTGATTACCACTTGTTTGATTTGCCAAATATACTTTTAGGCATCTGACCTGTCCTCAATGCCATTCTAACTCCATAATGGAATTTTATTTTATTATTATTATTTTTTAAGATTTTATTTTATTTGACAGACAGAGATCACAAGTAGGCAGAGAAGCAGGCAGAGAGAGAGGAGGAAGCAAGCTCCCCGCTGAGCAGAGAGCCGGATGTGGGGCTCGATCCCAGGACTCCGGGATCACGACCCGAGCCGAAGGCAGAGGCCTCAACCCACTGAGCCACCCAGGCGCCCCTTTATTTTTTTTTTTAAAGCTTTATCTTTTTTTTTTAAGATTTTATTTATTTGACAGAGAGAGAGATCACAAGTAGGCAGAGAGAGAGGGGGAAGCAGGCTCCCTGCTGAGCAGAGAGCCCCATGCGAGGCTCCATCCCAGGACTCTAAGATCATGACCTGAGCCAAAGGCAGCGGCTTAACCCACTGAGCCACCCAGGGGCCCCCATAATGGAATTTTAGAACAGTGAATAAAGAGCTCCATATCCCTTTAGCCGTATTAGCCCAGCAGACACACATTTTTCACATCACTATGCAATAGCAATAATAAGCAGGCAATGAATGAATTTTAAAACGTTACCACTCAAATATGCACCAAACCCCAAAGTTCCAGTAATCTACAATAAACCCCAAATCCAACAATATGTAGGAAAACTCTAAGACTTAAACATTATATATTTTAATTCAAATACATATAGTCTAACAATTCCTAAAAACTACTCATATTTCACACATCTGTACTGATAACTGAATCTAGTTCCCTGTAGAAAGGCAGAGCTTTCTCTGAGTATACAGCTTACTTTGTCAAGAACCACATCACTGATGGGAGGCAGGCCCTCCGGTTTCTGTATACAGGCTGGCATGAACTGGAAGTCCAGCAAAAACTCCCTGTCATACTGCTTCTTGCCTTCAGTATCAGCAGGCTTCCAGGAATCTAGAAAAAAAGATGCAGACAAACAAGTCTCTAGGGTCATTATATGGATAACCTGTAAGAGTTCAAACTGGATACCGATATTCACTTTACCCTGTCATAGATTAAAATACAAAGCAAACACTGAGCTACTGTCAGAAAAAGTCATGTAAAAATTTTAAACTGTCTTATGCCTTTATCCCTAGCATGCATCTGAATGCTATTCTGAATACCATTCTGAATACCATTAGCTTGTAATCTGAAATTGCTACAGAAACCACTTAATATACACATTAAGCAGCCTTTGGCCAGAAACATGTAATAATACTCATTAGATAAACTACCAAGCCTTTAAATACCTCAGAAATAAGGAATCTATAATACTCTTTGGTTTCATGTAAAAAGATACTTTGGTTGTTCACTTGGAAATGCTATTTAGGAGGGGAAAAAAGGCAAAAGGACACAAAACAAATACAAATAACTTCTGTAAGATTCTGAAAAGGCTAATCAGCTATATATAATTTTTCCCCCGACCATGGTTTATTTTATTTAGTAGTGTAGTTTTTATTATATATATCTATATATAACTAGTTTTTATTTAGAAGTATAATTGACTCAAAATATTGTATTAGTTTAAGATATACAAGATAGTGACTTGACAATTACATACATTGCAAAAGGCTCACTTACCATGGTAAATGTAGTTAACCACCTGTCACCATATAAAGTTATTACAATATTACTGACTACATTCCTTACGCTGTACTTTTCATCCCTGTGACTTATTTATTTTGTAACTGAAAGTCTGACCCTCTTAATCCATTTACCTCTTTTGCCCACCCCACATCTACCTATCCTCTGGCAATCACAGGTTGTTCTCTGTACTTATCAGTCTGTCTCTGTTTTTGTTTTGATTTTTAGGTTCCACGTATCAGTGAAATCGTATGGTATTTGTCTTTTTCTGTCTGACTTATTTCACAAAGCATAATACCACCCTCTAGATCCATTCACATTGTTGCAAATGGCTAGATTTCATTCTTTTTTTATGGTTGAGTAATCTCCACCGTGTGTGGGTACACCATGCATGCAAAAACACATGTATATACACATATCTTCATTATCCTTTCAACTATCCGTGGACACTGAGGTTGCTTACCTATCTTGGCTATTGTAAATAATGCTGCAATATGCAATAGGGATGCATATGTCTTTTCAAATTTCTGTTTTTGTTTTCATTGGGTGAATATCCAAAAGCAGAATTACGGGGTCATATGGTATCTCTATTTTTAATTGTCTGAGGAACCCCTATACTGTTTTCCATGGCAGTGGTACTATCGTTATTCCCACCAATAATAATATATATAATAATATTTTTAATATTAATATTAATTTCAAATTAGTTTTTTGCCATAGCACTCTCTTTGCTACTATGACTATTGTTACAGCTATCATTTCTCACAATCCTAATCTCATTATATAAAGTTGGAGAATTTCCTGAAATTTTTGTTGGATAAGAAAAGCAAGTCACAGTATATTTCTTTTAGTTAACAAAACTCTCATCAAAATCAGGCCCCAGATCACTTCACGATAGTACTTTGGGTCCTTTTTTATGTTAGTGATTCTTAATATATAGGTGATAGACTCATGATGGTCTGTGAGAACACTGTAGATATTTTCAAACAAATCCTTATTATCTTCTTATATTCATTAAAGGCAGGCAGTTAATTGGGATCTAAATTTTAAACTGGCAGGGAGCCTGTGTGGTTCAGTCAGTTAAGCATCTGCCTTCGGCTGTGGTCCTGGGATCAAGCCCAGGATCAGCAGAGAGACTGTTTCTCCCTCTCCCTCTGCCTGCTGCTCTGCCTACTTGTGCTCTATCTCCCTGCCAAATAAATAAATAAAATCCTTAAAAAAATAAATTTTAAATTGCCATTTTCCAATTACTGCAAGGGTATATTACAATTTAGTTGTTCAATATAGTTGGGGCCTACGGTTGGGTACTTTTTCCTTGCCAAAGGATAAAAATATAACTGATAGGGGGCATATGGCTGGCTCAGTCAGCAGAGCACGGGACTCAGAGTCATGCATTTGAGCCTCATGCTAGGCATAAAGCTTACTCAAAAACAAATCACACACACACACACACAAACACACACACTAACTCCTATAAATGAAATACTGTCTCAATCTCCTAAAGGACTGTAGCCACAAGTGCTTCGTGATATAATACAAGCCTAGATATTTAGAATTTTAGCATACTGAGTCCTAAAGTTAAAAGAAAATTTTACTATAACATACCCCTACAATTTCATAAAGCCCACTGGCAGCAGTTTACTGGTAGTGAAAATATCAGTTTATTAAGGTGGTATCTATCAGTGACTTTCAAACATTTCTTACTACAACTCCCAATAAGAAATATAATGACTCTATGACTCAGAACAAATACAATTTTTAAAATTTTTTTAGAACAAATACAAATTTAAATAAAAGAAATCAAAGTTTCTTAAAACAATATTTGCCCTTGCTCCTGTAATGCACTGACAATTTTTTATTCTCCATGTTAAAAAATGTTGGTTGTATGTCACTAATTTTTGTCTAAGATTATTTCTGATGTCTGACAGTCTGCTTTCAAATCCAATCTCACATAGAAGTAACTCAGATTTCGCAGACTATGAAAAACGTTGTACCTATCCCAAACTTTCCATCAAATGAACCATCTTCCCCCACATGTTCATGCCACATCACATCACTCTGAAAATCTCAAAGTCAATTATGATTTATATAGGATTGGGACAGACTTTAATGGACTTGATGGTGCCTGAAGATGAAAGAGCCTCTGAGGCTCATCATGTGTTCCACAGGGCACGTCTCATACTGCATGTGCTTAATAAGCTAGTCACACTGCTTCTGATGATTGTAGTTCAGTTCCACAGAGTGATTTCTGTCAACAAATTTCTCTTGTGAAATCAGTGAGTTACAACCAACATTTAAAAATTCTTTTTGTTTCTTTTTTAATTTCTTCCTTTTAGGTAGGCTCCATGCCCAATGTGGGGCTTGAACTCATGACCCTGAGATCAAGAGCCACTTTTTCTACTGACTGAGCCAGCTGGCCCCCTACAGTCCAACATTTTAAAAAGAGAATAGAGGGGCGCCTGGGTGGCTCAGTGGGTTAAAGCCTCTGCCTTCAGCTCAGGTCATGATCCCAGGGTCCTGGGATCGAGCCCCACATTGGGCTCTCTGCTCAGCAGGGAGCCTGCTTCCCCATCTCTCTGCCTACTTGTGATCTCTGTCTATCAAATAAATAAATAAAATCTTAAAAAAAAATAAAAGAGAATAGAGTGAAAAATGTCAGTGTGTTACATGTAATAAGGGTAAGCGTTTAAGGCTTGTGAAATCATGAGCACAAAAGAGCACTAGAACAGCCCTTTCAATTAAACTAAGTAAAATTAAATTCCTCTTGTTGAATTCCACTAGCCTAGCCCTGATCGTTATCCTCTGCCAGCTGCTCTTCCAATGCCTGTAAAAGCAGAATACCGGCATCAGATATCATTTCCGTCAACAGAGAACTCCCTGGATTTGCTAGTCACTAACTTATGCCTGCTCATCTATTCTGTAAATATTATACTGTGATGAGCCTCTTATCTTCCATCCAATATCTCTCTACAAAGAGCCAACATTGCTGTAAGGTTATCACAGTGAAGGTGAGAAGGAAACACATGCACAGCAAGGCAGGGATACACTTACCTGGTTTGAATGTGAATGTCACCCCTTCACCAGAACTATCAGTGGAGCCTGAATTAGCATCTATTCCTTCACCCTCAGAAATACTCTCAGCACCATTACGTACAGGCTCAGCTTCTTCTCCATTTTCTTCCACAGTTTTTACTTTTTTTAGGTCAGAGGGATCTCTTCCAGGATGAAACCCTTGGCTCATTTTATCCTGTTCAGATTCAAGTACTTTGTCACCTGAAAGCTCTTCTTCAGCTTTAGGCTAAAGCATAAGTGAACACAGAGGTTACATGATTTTTACCATGTAAATATGCATGAAAACCTGTACCTATCCCCTCAAAAGGCAAAGGAAAACATCACTCAAAAAAAGGATGTCTGTGTTCGGCATATGGTACTAGCATGCTATGTTTATTTAAAACACTTTTCTCATTTCATCTCTTGGCATAGAGAAGACAAGTCACATGGCTACTGAAATGCTTTAACATGACTAATGACATCTAAATGTACCGAAGGTTAGAATGGAAAGAACTGTTAATCCTTGCACTTGTTGGACATGAAAGAGTCCTAGTCAGAAATCTAAATCAAGCACTCCTACCCTTGCCATCAAGGCTCAGCAAATATAAAAAGAAACATTAGAAGGTATTTTTTGTGTTCCTGTTGCTGCTAAATAGAGAGTTTGATGAATAAAGTATCTAGGTCCTGCAAAGTTGATCATTTCCCATTTTATAAGGAGGCCACTTGTTAATTAAAATCTACCTTGTTTATTGGTTCTTGGAATTTTCTGTGGTTGTAACCTTATTCAAATTATGTAGAGAAAAGTGCTTGGCATATAGTCCTCTTCGGAGGGAGAAATCTGGGTTCTAGTGCATCATATTTCTATTTTTTAAAGATTTGTTTTTATTTATTTTTGAGAGAGCAAGAAAGCACACAAGTGGCAGGGGCAGAGGCAGAGAATCTCAAGCAGATCCCGCACTGAGCACAATGCCTGATGCGGGGCTGAATTGTAAGACCCTGAGATCACAACCTGAGCCAAAACCAAGACGGGGACGTTCGACTAACTATGTCACCAAGGTGCCGCTGATGCATCCTATTTTTAAAAAGCAAAATGGAATTGAAGTTATTCACCAGATGATTTTTGACCACTATCTGACCCTTGGTTTTGGCTCAGATCATGATCTCAGGGTCATGGAAAGAAGCCCCGCGACAGAATTCTTGCTCAGTGCAGAGTCTGCTTGGGATTCTCTTCTCTCTCTCCCTCTGGCCTTCCCTCCACACGCACTCTCTCTATACACAATTAAATACAATCTTTTAAAAAGAATTTCTTGAGGACCATATATGAACTATCAAAATTCCTTGAGGCAGTTCTCATGGACTTTATGTCTTTCTTTACTATGAACGGTAAGCACTCTAAAAAACAAGCCTTTGGAAGAAGCACTCAGAGGAAATAGACATTCTAAATTGATAAAATTCATGCTAGGAGAGAAAAAATAGAGGCTCTGCTGAATTCTTTCAACAGAGGATTGTATAAAAGAATGTCACATACACAAGCAAGTGGTTATGCCCAACTGATTCATAAAATTGTTTTTTCAAAAAATTAAAGAGTTAAAAATCCTACTTTCTTACATAAGTGAAATACTATTAACAGGTATACTAAAAGTCAATTTTCTTCTAACATACATCAGATCATGGGAAAAGACAAAATTTTAAAATACTGTCTACAGGGGCGTCTGGGTGGCTCAGTGGGTTAAAGCCTCTGCCTTCGGCTCAGGTCATATCTCAGGGATGGAGCCCTGCTTCGGGCTCTCTGCTCAGCAGGGAGCCTGCTTCCTCCTCTCTCTCTGCCTACTTGTGATCTCTGTCTGTCAAATAAATAAATAAAATCTTAAAAAAAAAAACAAAACAAAATGTCTACAGAAACAGATGGTTTTTAGGACTTGCTTCCATGATGAAAACAAAAAGTTCATGCAAACACGGACACACATACACCCACACTGTGTGTGCATGTGTGCTTTCTCTACTCGCCCAACAGGAAAACATAGTATGGAAACCATCAAAAGAAAGACATAAAAATTTCAAGAAAATACAGGTTGAAGTAATTTCTTTTTAAAACATGGCGCAGAATGAGCATCTTTTAAAGTTTGAGAAAAAACCAAACTCCCAAGTTTCAATCACGAATCAACAAGTTTTCTTTTTCTTATTCTACATTCTATTGTAGTCTAACTTATAATGACCTTGCAATGCCGCCTTCTAATTAAGTACAGATCATCAAGAAGATCTTTTAATAATTTGGCATGAGAGTCTGTCACTGGTACTTAAACTTATTAAAGAGCAGTATAGCTACATTATACAGTTATAGAGAGTTCTTTTTTCAGAGCTTATAAAATGAAGAAAAATGTTATATTTAAGAGGAAAAAAAATTTATTATGTCCTCTTCTCTGTACCTAAAATCAGCAAAAGAAAATCTACTGGATATAAGTAGAGAATGTATTACTTGGAAAAGTTAATTTCTAACTGGAAAAAGAAGTATGAAGAAACTTGGTTCCATGAATGACAAACCATAATTCAGAAAACACAAAATCATTGAGCTGTCTGAGGCACCCTGTTAGGATATTTTTCAAGGAACTCACCAAATGAGCGGCATTATTTAGTTGGATGAAGCCCTATTAAACGAGCTTTTAGCTGTCTAATAATTCCTAACCTGTTTACTAAGAAAACCAGACTGAAGAAAGGAAACACATTATTGGCTGGACTGTCAAAGGTTAAACTTTCATAGGAAGTTGTTAAAAGAAGAATTTAGTTGATAAAACTGACTATTTAACTCATGAGTTTTAAAGTGCCAGAAAGACCAGACCACTATGTATGTTAATAACTGATGAAATATCCTAAAATTTTAAAACAAGTTTTAAGATGCCTTGATCAGCAATTTCAAGATGACTCACCCTTCATGTTACCCTTCTAGGCTGTAATTTATAGAATTTGATAAAATATTTGCAATGATATAACAACCAAATATATAACCCAATATGCTAATATCTGAAACATTCTTTTAAAGGCTGAGAAAAATGTTAAGAAAAGGAAAGCTTTAGGGATCAGTGAAAATAAAGATAATGACAACCAGTATGCACTAAACTACTGTAATAAATGCTCAACTACAGGAAAGACAAGGAATTGGATTTCTGGGGGGAAAAAAAGGTCTGTGTGCAAACAATCAAATTCTTTTTTATTATACCTTAAAACTATAAGGTAAAGAAAAAAGTGACTGATTCAGAATGAGTCAAAACAGTTCTTATGTATGAAGAATATCTGAAGCAGGCTTCAGCCAATTGTGGCTCATGGGTCAAACCTGGCTCATCCCATATCAGTACAGTGTGCAAGGAAAGGATGGTTTCTGCATTTGTAGTCACTGAAAAAATGTCAAAGGAGAATATTTTATGACACATGAAAATTATATGCAATTCAAATTTCAATGTCTGTCAATGAATTTTTGTCAATGACAAAATGAATGACAATGAATCAATGTCAATGAATTTTTACTAGAATATAGTCACAGTCGTTCATGTATACATTGTCTATGTCTATGGCTGTGTTTGGACTATAGCAACAGAGCGGAGAAATTGTGTCAGGGATCATTTAGTCTACAAATTCGAACTATTTACTATCTGGACTGTTACAGGAAATGTTGGCCAACCCCTGACCTAAAGAAGAGGATGAATATTTGCAGTAGTGGTGGTCTACCCATTTAATATTCAATAATGCTTAGAAATCTAGCAAAGGAATATGAAGTATAACAGAAGAAAATGAAGAAAAATAGCGGAATCTAAAGAGAAACCAGTTTATGAAGCTCTTACAGCCATACCAGGAACGTATGAGATTCCCCTGCCTCTGGAAGGTATTTTATTCTCTGTAGGAGCAACATTTTCTTGTTCAGCTGCAAGACAAGTGCAGCAACTATTTGCACCTCTACAACTTCCTGCCAATTCTTATCCCCTGATAACCACACTGCAATCACTTCCATGAAACATTTTAGTGGTTGCTATGGGACTAACTGTGACATCAGTAGGGCATCATGTAAGAGCAGTGACAGGACAGGGGGAAGTAACAAGGGGGTACTGTGAACTGCTTGGAAAGGGTAAGAATTATAACTACAGAGAAGCCTTTTGAAGCAAATGCATTTAAAGTCACTTTAAAATAATCTGTATATTCTAATGTTATCACCTTATGCATTTAATAAAAATTACTTTAATAAAGCAGATGTTAAGAGTTTATAAAGAAAAAAGCAACATACAGATTTTTTAGATTACTCTTCATTTATAGGCTTCAGTACATAGCACTAAGGATACTGAGATTATAGACTATGAAACTGATAGGACACTCCTTAGGACTAACTCTACCCTTGTTTCTTTCTTACATGGTCTCCCATCATGCTGTAACCTACAGCAAAATCTGGCATGGTTTAGTTCAAACAGATAAATCACATGTGAAAAGTTATGTTACGGGGATGCAGTTAAAAGATGACATTTGCAAAACGAATTTCTCTAAATGTACTTGATAATTTCTACCACCACTGCTACTCAGTATTTGAAAAAACTGTTTCTATTTTTTTTAATTTAATTTTTTTTCAGTGTTCCAAAATTCATTGTTTTTGCACCACACCCAGTATTCCATGCAATACATGCCTTCCTCAATACCCACCTATTTTTCTTTACCAGAGTAGTTTTTCCATCTAGTTAACAGAAGGAAAAATTCAATTGAGGGGGTTGGGAGATTAACCAAAAATTAAGCAGTAACTCAGTTTTGCCATTTTAGAAGAGGCATTTTGAAAGACAGACAAGATTCTGATGAAACTGAACATGGTATCAAAAATCTTTTTAAAATTCTATAGGTGGACCAGGGCGCCTGGGTGGCTCAGTTGGTTGAGCAACTGCCTTTGGCTCAGGTCATGATCCTGGACTTCCAGGATTGAGTCCCGCATCGGGCTCCCAGCTCCTCGGGGAGTCCACTTCTCCCTCTGATCTTCTCCTCTCTCATGCTCTCTCTCACTCATTCTCTCCAATAAATAAATAAAGTCCTTAAAAAATTAAAAAAAATAAAATAAAATTCTGTAGGTGGACCAAAAACAATCAGACTCTGAGCTTGATATATTTTGTTTGAAAAACAGTATTTCAAAAAAGAGATATAAACCCACACTTGTCTTAGGAAATGGCACCACTACTCTGAAGATAAGCTAAAGAGATTTACTTTGTCCCTTACCTCCACTTCTGCCTCTAACACCTCTTCAGTGGTTCGGGTCCGATCTTTTGGTTTCTTCCACATCTTTGGTGCAGTTACAGCTGTCTGAGCTGAAATACAAGATCAGGGCCATTACTTCCCACTGCAAAGTCATGTTTGGAAATACCGAGTCTAAAATGATACCTGTATTCAAATTTAGCACAACACAAGAGGGCTTCACCCATATGGAAGAAACAGCTGAATGATCAAGTGAACAACTGTGTGGTTATGGCCCAGAGACTGCACCAGCACATGTCTTAGGCACAAACTGTTCACATCAGCACATACAACCTTCCAACCACTGTCCTAGGTTCCTCCTATTTCATGGTTAGGATACATAATTCGGTACCTATACAAGAAATTGGCCCACCAGCCAATTCTAGACTTGGGTCTGCTTCTATTATTAATTAACTATGTGACCGAAAGCAAGTCACACTTCTCAGGCACCTGCACATTTAACTATAAAGAGGGGAGTGCGATTAGGTGATATCTAAGCTTCCTTTACGTCACAAAACATACCAAATTCCAGCTTCTGTTTTTCAAAGCTTTCTTGACAACAAAGCAATACTCCGATTAAGATTTCACTAGCTAGACAGCACTCCTACAACATTTAGTTCTCATTTCAGATCAATACTGTCAGTCTAGTCATCCACACCGCAGGGGGGAAAATCAAGAGAGACAATCTAATTTTTACTGATTATAATGGATCAGAAGCTCTATTTGGGAAATTAAGCCTAAAAAGTATTTTTAAATATTTATTTGGATTGCAAATTTCATAAAATCGTTCAACATTTGGATGTACAATTTAAAGACTAAGCATCAGATAGCAAATAAAATATATTACAAGGAGTCTACAGAAGTCAACACATGAATCAACATATAGAAGTGAGGTATGACAGGCAGATAGGTAGGGAGAAGAGTTCACGGAAAGCCACCTAACAAATACAGACATTATCAAAAGTGAATAAACACAAAGCTGAAAGGTTCCCTGTACTGTTTCCCTACAGGAATATAAGATAGTTCATTAAGCAAAATCAACCAATCTCTCTGGACAGCCTACTCTTTTTCAGAAGAACAGCAGAATATGAACACTTACACTGTTCTGCGGAACAAGGAAAAAGAAACATTTAACATTCTTCTCCAAATTATTACACCATCATAAAAAATACTATTGTAAATCTCCTTTGTTACATACACCTCAATTTTTTTTTTCCCTTCCCCTCAAGAACCATAATGAACAAGAAAACATTAGATCACTGTTATTCTTCTTTGGTGATCTACTCAAAGTAAACTATTCTCCCAAAGTATGGAATTAAGATTGTGGTAACCATGCACAGGTTTAAATTTCCTACTGTCTCACAGTCTTATACGGCATATATATGTTCATGTGTGTATGTATGCATGTAGCGGTCTCTTCATTTTTTATGGATCTTCTGATTTTATATAACCGGTCTGTTGTATGTGCATCTCTCCAAAACGTGACTAATTCTCCTTCCACCGCAGAATCTTTTTTAAGAGACTTTAGTAAACATGTACATTTTATTTTAAATTTTATTTTATATATGAGTAAATTTAGCTCTAAATTCCATTCATAGAAAAGGGGAAGACCACTTTCTGGAGGATTCTTTGCTATCGAATATACACCCAGGAGTAGTTTCCTCTAAACAACAAAAATCAAAGATATAAATAAACTTTATTTTTCAAGAATATATCAACCATACCCACAACCGAAAACCATTTAAAAAAAAAATCCAAAAGACAAAAAGCAACAAAAACCCCCACACAAACCATTTCTTCCATGGACAATGTAACACATTTAACATATTTTTTTAAAAAAGAGCTACTTATGCAGCAGAAATTGTTACTCTGTTTAAGTGGCTATTTAGAGTTCTGATTTAAAGTAATAATTCAAGGGGCGCCTGGGTGGCTCAGTGGGTTAAAGCCTCTGCCTTCAGCTCAGGTCATGATCCCAGGGTCCTGGGATGGAGCCTGGCATCTGGCTCTCTGCTCAGCAGGGAGCCTGCTTCCCCTCTCTCTCTGCTTGCCTCTCTGCCTACTTGTGATCTCTGTCTGTCAAATAAATTAAAAAAAAAAATCTTAAAAAAAATAAAGTAATAATTCAAAAATGAAGTGAGAGAAAACACACACTTCTTTTAGGAGATATGCAATCTTTTGAAAACCTGAACACAGATATACACACATACCTAGTGTCTGGAGAGATTATGATATACATCCCCTCCCTTACCATTACAGATGGAGAGGTGCACTAAACTTTGGGTGTTCTACAGTGGGGAGGAGAGAAGAGTGGGGAGGAAAACAGAGACATCAACTCTGATTTACAGGACAATTAATCCTGAGTTACCTAGAATAAGACAATTATATTTAAGACACTGTCTCAGATTTGTTGTTTCCTTTCTATTCCATTCCCAAAGCCTACACCTTAGATTAGGCCCATATTATGGCACTAATGTTACCATAAGATGGTCTCTTAACTAAGTATCTCTAATCCTTATTTTAAGATATCATATACAATACTGATGGATGGCCTTTTTAATAATTGATCTGACTGGGTTATTCTTTTATTGAAAATATTCTTCAAGGAATCATACACCATGCCAAGCATAGTTCCTTACACAGAGTGGACACTTAACTTTGTTGACTAAAGAAATAATAGCAGCTCTATGTGAAAGATATAATACTGACATTCCCAAGACAAAGACATGGATTCTTTCCCCCTTGTCTTCAATGAAAGCACCATAGGACAGGTGACAATCTTTGTATGAGATTCTTAATTATCTGAATTTAGAGATACCTAAAGTAGCTTCCCCTATCCCTCATAAGAACTCAACTCTTTTAAAAGAGTTGCACATTTAATTTCTACGACTTTAAAATACAAAATAAGGAAATGTAAACAAAAAGCAATACTATGATTTCAAGACTTTTGCAAATTTTACATTATTGGCAGAAAAATGATGTTTTCCTTGAATGCTCTTGTTAGGAAATGACTAAGATATAAATTCAGGAAAATACTGGGGACACAGACAAGTTTAACGGTCGGGGTTTTTTTTTGTTTGTTTCTTTGTTTTTTAAAGATTTTATTTATTTATTTGACAGAGAGAGACACAGTGAGAGAAGGAACAGAAGCAGGGGAAGTGGGAGAGGGAGAAGCAGGTTTCCTGCCAAGCCGGGAACCCGATGTGGGGCTCGATCCCAGGACCCTGGGATCATGACCTGAGCAGAAGGCAGATGCTTAACGACTGAGCCACTCAGGCAGCCCAATGAGTGGGTTTTAGAAAAATTCCTTGTCTTTTTCCTGACAGAGGTTTTAGAATTTATATCAAGACTGCATGGAGTTAGAAATGTTCCCATTTTCTACTCTCACCCCTGGAATGGAATACAGACTCCAGAAAATTGTGCCGTATCAAAACTATTTTAATTGGTAACAACTCCATTAAAAAAAAAGAAAGCACAATGCAATATATTCTTGTGACAACTGGTAAAGGCCTGACAAGTCATCCCTGTAAAGAGTCCCTTGTTGTTAATTTATTTTATATGGCCTTTATTGGAGTCAAGGTGCTAATCTTGCAAATTAAAAGCTAACAACTATCCCTGTGCAACTCAGGAGGCAAATGCTGGGCTTGGAGAAAGGGGGCTAAAAGAGAAGATTCATAAGTTGAATGAGTTTTACTAAACCAATATAAACCACAGTCTTCCCTGAAGCCTGACGTAATTAGAATACTGAGAAAAACTACTACGTAACATGGCAGATCACATAAGAAGAACCAATAGGAGTTAAGAGACAGACACAGAATGCATCCTGGAGATCTATCTAGATCATGAAAACATGATCTAGAATGTACACCGTCTCTTCTTTCCAGGAGTATGAGTGCTAAAGAAAGTCCAAGTAGTTAAGTCCTGGTTACTAATCTGAACTTTTAACTCTAAGAGATGTCAGAAATGGTATAGTAAGTGCAAGAATGACACATGCCTCCTATCACTAGTATAATGCTATTTCTGTATCTAGGTAATTTTTTCTTCTCCTAGTCCTGCCAGTAACAATTCCTACATATACACAGACTATCATTCACCTTAAGACTTAGAAAAATTCCCCAAAATGGGGAGAGCTTGGAGGGTAGAAATTTAGTTTAAAAGGATAGAATTGGTCAGTTCCTTATATATATTTTCCAACATGCAGGGTTTTATAAGAAAAATATTTATAACCTTTCTCTCATTCTTAATTTTTAAGTAGGGTCCACATCCCATGTTGGGCTTGAACTCATGACCCAGAGATCAAGAGTTGTACATTCTACCAACAGAGCTAGCCAGGCACCCCACCTGTATTTTTTTCTAATCATAAAAGATACACCCATTGAGGAACACTTACAAAATTTAGACAGATATAAAGTTGGAAAAATAACTTATCTATGAGATATTGTGAATATTTTGGCCGAACTTCTTGCCAGCATTTAAAAGACACAAGTATATGAACACTATATATTTAGTTTTATTTATTTTCTTTTTCAAACTAAACTGCAAACAAGAATGTAAACCTTCATAGTTTTGCTCTTTCAGTAGGAACTGTCATAACAAATCAACTTAGTCAAAATCCCTATATGTTCAATCTACTACATTTTTATTAACTGAGTAAAAGAAAAGTTCACTGGTTGGTATTTATAAGCAAGTAAGTCATGAAAGATAAAAAAAAATAGGCAGTAAAGAATTACAAAAGGGCTATGTACATATATATTTTTTAAGATTTTATTTATTTGACTCTACAGAGATCACAAGTAGGCAGAGAGACAGGCAGAGAGAGAGAGGCAGTGAGAGAGGAGGAAGCAGGATCCCTGTTGAGGGGAGAGACCTATGTGGGGCTCCATCCCAGGACTCTGGGATCACAACCTGAGCGGAAGGCAGAGGCTTTGACCCACTGAGACACCCAGGCGCCCCTATTAAGTCAATTTTGTCAAGAGTAAGTAGGAAGAAAGAAAAACTTCCTATGTAGGAAGTCTACCTTAACATGGAATTATTCTGCTGAAGTAGCAACTGACTGAGACCAAGTCGCAGCAAAGATTTTTATGAGCTGCTTCGAGTAGCAAAGATTTGGCTTTGGGCTAGTTAGATTCAGCTAAGGGCTTAAAAACAGATAAGGCTAAGAAAGAGAAAAGGCAAAATAAAAAATTCATTACATTTATAACATGTAAAATACTTACATAAAGTCTGGAAGGAAATGAAGAAAAGTTTAATGGTAAGACTCATTATTAACTATGAAAAAAAAGATGCAGGACTACAATATTTGAATAATGGGGGCTTTCCTCTGTTCTTTTATTATAAATATTTTATTATAAATAGTAAAAATTATGAAAATAATTTAAATTTGAAGAAATAAAAGAGTAAGGCTTTTGAAACTGATTTTTACTCATTGTTTCGATCTTGTTTTATCTTATATGACTGAAGTGGATGTATTCTGTTACAGGTTTTAGGACTGCTCTTTATAAAAATACTACTGAAATAAGGGGCGCCTGGGTGGCTCAGTGGGTTAAAGCCTCTGCCTTCAGCTCAGGTCATAGTCTCAGGGTCCTGGGATCGAGCCCCGCATCGGGCTCTCTGCTCGGCGGGGAGCCTGCTTCCTCCTCTCTCTCTCTGCCTACTTGTGATCTCTGTCAAATAAGTAAATAAATAAAATCTTTAAAAAAAAATGTAAAAATACTACTGAAATAAATATTAACAACTGTTAATCTTCTTCCAGGATGTCTGGGTACCTCAGTCACCTAAGTGCCTGCCTTCGGCTCAGCTCATGATCCCAGGTTCCTGGGATCCAGCCTCACACCGGGCTCCTTGCTTACCAGGGAGTCTGCTTGTCCCTCTGCCCGCCACTCCCCCTGCTTGTGTGTTCTCCCTCTGGCAAATAAATCTTAAAAACAAACAAACAAGAAAAACACCTGTTAATTGTACCAAAGATGTTAAAATTTTACATATATGTTTTTTTGATCTGTGGACTTGGAGAACTCATGGAGCTCTTTGACAGCATTTGCTTTATACCAAAAAGTGGAAGCATCATTATTCCACAGAGATTAAAAGAATGTGAAAGAGGTGATTACATAGGAGAGGTAAACTTTCAGTCCCAATGTATTCCACTAGCTATGCAATATAAATCTGAAAACAACTTTTACTGAAGATACCATGTTGGTAAACTTGCTTCTCTTTACTAGATCACTTCTTCCTTATTACTTATTTCTTCCGTAGTCAAGTCAAGTTAGTGCCCAGTAAACTGTTGTGGGTTAAGAAAATTTCAATTTTTTTCTGGTGCCCAAAAGGGAAAAGACCTTTTCTACTTTCCCTTTTCTTTGATCTTTGCCTAGAGAAAGATTGTAATTGTAAATCCTTCCTTTATCTATCTGATATATGTGTAAATCTTTTTAAGATGCTAAAGACTCTTGGCAGCTTTGTAATTCAGTAATGTTTTTCTTAAGAGCCTGGGAGCCTCCTCTCAGCAACTATCTGCTTATCATAGACAAATGTGAAGTTTAACTTCTCCTCTGGATAAAGGCAAATGACTAACACAGATGTACACCCCAACTACAAAGAGAATTTCTGATGAACTAGATACAACAGCAATGGTGCTGGTACAGTCCTGCTACATGAGGACAAATTATCATCTTGAGAACATGTATGTAACTAATTGTATTTGCCTGGCTTGAGGAAAGGGTGAGAATTCCTTCTGTCTGTAATCTCATTAGTGGGTTGTATATGATGCTCACTTAATGCTTATTCAATAATAAAACTATTTTCTTTCTTTTCTACATTTGTAAAGAGCATTTTCTGGTTTGGCAGGAGGTTTTAATTTTTTCCCCAGGATCCAGTAACAAGAATGAGATGGTTTAGGAGTACCTAAAAGGAACAAATCAGCTAAAGATCTTGTGGCCATATAACAACCAGATAAGAGACCCTGAATTACATATATATTTTTTTAAGAGACCCTGAATTATAAAAAGTCTCCCTTCTAGCACTCTAGTCTTTTGGAATATAATATGAACTCCTTAGCTCTAAGACTTAAGATGAGTGTGCCCAGAGTCTGAGTCTCTGGACTGAAGAGACACAACACTATGAAGAGTTATTAAGAGTAGATACTTCACTGCTGATAAGGGAAGGGCCTCCTTACTGTAAGGACCTGTCTAGCCAGAGGCTTTGAGGTTAAAACATATTGAGGTTAAACAATAACCTTGTTGTTTAACCCTTAAACTGTCCCTGTCCCCCTTCCCCCAGGGGATTTACTTAAAAACAAGTCCCGGAAACCAGCTCCAGGTAACAAAGCCCAGATACAATGGTGGGTCAGGCCAGATGGAGACAAATGATCAGTGGGGGGGTGCATACTGTCTCCCTAGCTACCAAGGAGTATGGGCCCGCCCTTTGGGAGCCTTTTGGGCACCAATTCTGACCAAGGTGATAGGCTGGTTCAAATGTCTACTAGGATAAATTGTAATTCAACTGGTCACCTAGCATGACTGTGCAGCTTTCTCTGTGTGTTACAGTTTCATTGGCCACCTGTGCATGGCCAGGCCCAACCGCATGGCCTTTGCCCTTAAAAGCTAGTCTGGAAAACGGAGAAAGGTCGCCCTCTCTTGTAAGAGGTGCGTCCCCGAACGTTCGGTCTGATTCTTGATGCTTGGTGCTAATTAAAGCTTTGCTTGACCTTAGCTTTGTACCAGTCTCGCTCCTTTAATCATGGACCCGTTATTGGGGCGTAACACTTACATTGTCATAGCGTTGTGTATAAAGAGTAGAATGTTCCAATAATGGAACTTCCAATCAGAATTCTTACACTTAACACCTAGTTCTAATCTCTTCTCTTTCCTATCATTTTTTCACATTCTTTCCCTTTTTTGGATACTGGTTTTTAATTCCTAGAAGCTGGCATTAAATTGTTCCGATTACAATATATTCAAGAATTTTAAAGTTTCTTAAGGCTGGGGATCCCAATCTGTCTTTTTTTTTCTTCCATAGATCCTTATGAGGACCTAAGAAAATCTGATGATTCTTCTAAGAAACTGGGCTAGAGCAAAGAAAAACCTAGCTGAGAGAAGGTTAGGTTTTTACAATGGAGATGTACGTGAACAAGAAAACTAATAATTGTGATGAAATACGTAAGAATGATGGGTCACTGAGAGATGTCAACCAAAAGAAACACTAGGGAGTAAGTCTGTCATTGTTTTCCAGCATCTTCTCAGGGGTTACTATTTGAAATGTATGGATGGCTTGGTGATTATGCTTCCCTTCATATGTTAAAATGCTCTATGACTTCTTCCCGTAAGTTAAAATAGTATAAACTGGTCTGTTCAGGGTCTACCGCTGGAACCAAAAAAGGAAAACAAAATGAGGGTTCTAGAACAGAATTCCACCAAAGACATACATCTGTAACACAAATAAAAATTTTTTACTTCCACGATGAATCACTACGTTGTACATCTGAAACTAATGTAACACTGTATGTTAACTGGAATTAAAGTAAAAATGTAAAGTTAAAAAACAAACTTTTTTACCTCCAGCTTTAACATTACATATTGTGAAGGTAAAAGTCAAGCTGTAGTTTTGTTCATTTTTAAATTTTGGCTTGTTAATCCTTTTAATGTTCTCAATAATTGCTTTTTTCATTATATGGGTCTTTTTTCCTAATTCTTTTGTTTTCTATTTTTTAAATTTCCCTATTACCTTCATTATTTCCGTTAGGTTTAATTTGTTCTTCTTTTTAAAAATATCTCGGCTTTGTTGAGGTAAAACCGACAAATCAAGTAATAAGACATTTAGAGTGTACACTGTGGTGATCTGATAGATGCACACACTGTGGAATTCCCTCCATCTAGTTCATTAACACATCTATCACCTCACATATATATTTGGGGGGGTGTGCTAAGAACATCTAAGTTCTTTTTTCTTTGCAAGTTTCAATTACACAGTATGATGCTATCAACTATAGTCACCATGTTTTACATTAGATCTCAGGCTTTATTCATCTTACATAATTTGTTATTTGAATGGCTTCTTCACATGGAGGCTGAGGTCATTAATTTGAGACCATTTTTCTCTCCTAGTATGTGCATTTAGTGGTATAAACTGCCACCTAAAATCTATATTAGCAGTTGTGATACGCAGAACAATGCACTACCAAAGATGTCCATGTCCCAATACCTGCACCCTATGAATAGGTTACCTTACATGACAAAAGTGACTTTGCAGATGTGATTAACTTAAGGGATCTTAAGATGGGGAAAGTCTTATACTGAATTGACCTAGTGGACCCAATGTGATCAAAAGGGTCCATACAATTGGGAGGGAAGCAAGAGAATCAGGGACATATGAAGATTTTATGGTCCTGGCTATGAACATGAGGAAAAGGCCAGAACTAAGAGGAATATAGGGAGCCTCTAAAAAATGGAAAAAGTGGGACGCCTGGGTGGCTCAGTTGGTTAAGCGGCTGCCTTCAGCGCAGGTCATGATCCCAGCGTCCTGGGATCGAGTCCCGCATCGGACTCCTTGCTTGCCGGGGAGCCTGCTTCTCCCTCTGCCTCTGCCTGCCACTCTGCCTGTGCTCGGTCATTCTCTCTTTCTCTCTCTGACAAATAAATAAATAAAATCTTTAAAAAAAAAATGGAAAAAGCAAGGAAACAGATTATCTTCCAGAGTCTCCAGAGAAAACACATTTTTGTTGCTATCTCAAGTTTAGTCCAATGAAACTGATTTTGGATTTCTGACCTCCCAAAATGTGACATAATAAATTTGTGTTCTTTTCAGTCAACAGGTTTGTGGCGATTTGTTACAGCAGCAACAGGAAATGAGTATAAGCACAAATTTTGATTTGGGTTTTACTTCCATCTAGTTGAACACACTTTATAATTTCCCTTTTTACTTTCTCTTTTACCCCTGGGTTATACAGAAATACGCAATTTAGTTTCTGAATATTTGGGGGATTTTCCAGAGATGTTTTTCTTACTAATTTCCAATTTAAATGCATTGTGGTCAGAGAACATACCTGCTTTGACTTGAATCCTCTGAAATTAAAACTTGTTTATAAGTCATAATATGGTCGAGCTTTGTAAATGTGCCATTTGAATTCATGTGTCTGTTGTTTGAGTGTTTTGTATTAATTAGGTCAAGTTGGTTGACTGTGCTACTGAGTCTTCTATAGCCTTACTGATTTCTGTCTACTGTTTCTATCAATTATGTTTCTCTAATTAATTAGGTCATGGATGTCACTACTTTTTGAACATGTGAAATGCAGTTATAATAACTGTACTCAATAACTATTTCATCTGCTAGTTCTAATGGCTATGTCAGTTATAAATCAGTTTTGATTGACTCTTTTTCTCCTCATTATGGGACCTATTTTTCCCACAGTTTCATCAGTCAATTCTACTAATCATTTGAGGAAGAAATAATATCAATTCTACACAAAATTTTCTAGAATACTGAAGAGGAGGGACTGGTTACCAACCCATTCTATGAGGTCAACATTACCCAGATGTCCAAATATGAAAATTATCAGAAAAATCACAGGCCAATATCCCTCAAAAAACCTAAATACTTTATCAAACCAAATTCAACAATACAAAAACAAACAAACCCACCCTACTTCAGAGACAAATTTTATTTCAGGAAAGCAAAGTTGGTCTATTATTTAAATATCAAGTAATATAAAGCAAGTAGTTAACAAAAGAAACCATGACTGTCTCAAGATGTGTAAGAAAAACATTCAATAAAATCCATTTCTATCCCTGATTGAAATAAAAAATCTCTAAGAAAATTAGGAATAAAAAAAGTTCCCTTGACCAAACACTCAAAAACCTACAGCTAACATCATACTTAATGGTGAAAGATTGAATGCTTTCTTTCTGAGATTGGGACCAAGATAAGAATGTTTACTTTCACCACTTCCAGTCAGTATTATATTTGAAGGTACTAGCTAGGGCAGTAAGTCATGAAAAAGAAATAAAAGGTGCCACCAGTTAGAAATGAAGTAGAACTGTCTTTGTTCAGGAATGACAACAAAAGTACTTACATAGAAAATCCAAAGAAAGAGCTACAAAAAACGCTAATAAAACTAGTAAATGAATTTTAGCAGGATTGTACTATAAGTTTTGTACTCAAAACTCTATTGTATTTCCATATATTAGTTATGAAAAATTAAAAACTGAAAGGAAAAATACCATTTATAACAGCATCTAAAGATATAAATCTGACAAAATTACAAAAGACTTGTACATTAAAACCTTCAAAACACTGCTGAGAGAATTAAAGAAGAAAAACTGTGATGATATGCCATGTTCATGGGCCAGAAGATTCAGTATTTTAAGATGTCAATTTTATCTATAGTATTCAACACAAATCCAATTAAATCCCCATAATGAGATCAAGAGTTGCATGCTCTACTGACTGAGTTAGCCAGGTGTCCCAACCAACAGGCTTTTTTTGTAGAAAATATTTGTAGAGAAAACGGATTCTAAAACTAACATAGTTAACTGTACTAGAATTAAGATGAAAAACTTAATAAGAAATGCAAAAAATTAAGTTAAATTACCATAAAAAAGTAAAAGACTTAGAATGGCCAAAACAATTTTGAAAAAGAATAAAGTTGGAAGACTTAATACTATCTCATTACAAGAATTATTACAGCCCTCCGAAATCATGACAGTGTGGAACTGGCATCAAGAAAGAAAACTAGGGACGCCTGGGTGGCTCAGTTGGTTAAGCGGCTGCCTTCGGCTCAGGTCATGATCCCAGCGTCCTGGGATCGAGTCCCACATCGGGCTCCTTGCTTGGCAGGGAGCCTGCTTCTCCCTCTGCCTCTGCCTGCTACTCTGTCTGCCTGTGTTCACTCTCTCTCTCTCCCTCTCTCTCTGACAAATAAATAAATAAAATCTTAAAAAAAAAAAAAAGAAAGAAAACTAGATTAATGGAAAAATAGAGAATCCAGAAATAGACCCACATATAATATATATAACATATTTTGGGAAAAGGTTTTAAGAAAATTCAACAGAGAGGGGCGTCTGGGTGGCTTAGGGGGTTAAGCCTCTGCCTTCAGCTCAGGTCATGATCTCGGTCCCGGGATCAAGCCCACGGCAGTCTCTCTGCTCAGCGGGGAGTCTGCTTTCCCCTCTCTCTCTGTCTACCTCTCTGCCTACTTGTGATCTCTGTCAAATAAATAAATTAAAATAAAAAAAAAAAAGAAGGAAAATTCAACAGAGAAAGGACAGCGTGAAATTCTCACACACTGCTGGTGGGGCTGTAAAATAGCACAAATATCTGGAAAATGGTTTGTAGGTTCTTAAAAAGGTTAAAACATACATTTACATGGAACCAAGCCATTTCACTCTTACATATTTACTCAAGATATTCAAGAGAAATGACATAATATATCCGCAAAAGGACTTGTACACAGATGTTCACAGAACTTTGCTCTAATAGCTCCAAATTGGAAACAATTCAAATATCCAATAGGTGAACAAACTGTGGCACATCCATAGCGTATCAGTAATTTTTTAAAAAAATGAGCTACTAACGTATGCAACAATATGGATATATCTCTTGAGTAAAAAAGCCAGATCAAAGTTTATGCTTTCTGATTTCATTTATAAGACAATCTAATAAATGCAAACTAATCAATAGTGACAGAAAGCAGATCAGTGCTTGCTTTTGGAATGGAGTGAGGGTAGTGCAGCTCGGAGGGTATGAGGAATATGAGGTATAAAAAGTGGTATGAGGAAACTTTTTGGGGTGATATTATGTGATATACCATCATTACCTTGATGGTAGTAATAGTTTCATGAGCATATATACAGATGTCAAAACGAATACAATACTTTAAAAATACATACGTTAACTTTATGTGAATCACACCTCAAAGGTGTTAAAACGGCTCAGGTTGTTTCTTAAAAAAAAAAAAAATTAAAACTGAAGTATATCCATGTATTTATCATGAACCTGCTAAAAATTGACAGTGTTTTTAAAAGACTTTGAAATAGCTTGTGTAGTATTCTTCCATTTATAAAAAGAAATATATATCTGTACATCCAAGTAATGGGGCTCCCAAGGGCTGTTTTTTCTTCCTGTTGTTGGTTTTTATGTTTTCTTTTTTTAAATGACAAAAGTATCAATTGAAACAAATATAAAGGTAATACCCCCCCCTTCCCCAACAAATTAATTCTAGTGGCTTGAGGTAAACAACATTAACACTCTTTGGTATACAGTTGGCCAAACCTTAATGACTCATACAAATAATCATAACCAAATACATATGTTTATTTTAAATGGAAAAATGGAGTCATACTAAAGTTATTTTGCAAAATGCTTTATTTTCCCTTAATTTATTATGAAAATCTCCAGTTCTATCTCATTCATATATTAGTTGTAACATATCCAGAATAAATATGTATAATTCCCCTTGAAAAATATTTTGCCATTTTCTTGCCAGATTTACCTCCAAAAAGGTAAAAGTTAACCCTTACACAAATACATGAGTGTTGTATTTCCTCCCTTCTCACAGGTAACTTGGTATTATAGCTAAAAATGGTATTTCCCACTCAATAATGGGTGGGCATCTTTTCTTTCTTTTTTATGGGGGGCCTATTTGTTCTTTCTTTTCTATGAATTTTTATTTTTGTTAGTTACTCAATCTTCAGATTGTTTGCTTTCTTCTTTTTTTTAACTCATAGGTACTCTACAGACAGGTTAACCTTTTACATACCCATTGTCCTGTTTCTTTTTGCCAAGATAAAATTCAGAATTTTATAATGAATTTTTTCTAATGAATGCATGTTGTTTTTACAAACATCACCGACACAAAAACCATGAAAGAAAACATGCATTTTAATTATTCTGAAATTAAGGCAAGGAAATTTGATAATGACTCAAAAACTTAAGAATGTAAAACTTTAAGATCCAAAGATTTTTAAATGGATTCACTTGAGGGAGCCTGGCTGGCTTGGTCGAAAGAGTATGCAACTCTTGGTCTAGGGGTTGTAAGAGTTTAAGCTCCATGCTGGGTGCAGAGATTACTTAAATAAATAACACTTGAAAAAATAAAATAAAATTGATTCACTTGGATGAGAATAAATCCACGACTAGCAATCATCTACTTTGCAATCTTTAAGACCACATGTTTCTCTAGTTTCTGAAGCATATCCAAGCTAGGAATTTATCTTCTATCTTGCAGGACCACTTCCTGTCCCACCAGCACTAAAAATTTTACCACCAACACACTTAATGCATCTTCACTATTCTAAGGCAATCAAGGACATGACACAAGTTAAGAATCCAATTATTAGAGTTTGAGCCCTTTGAGGATAAGGACTGCATCTTTTTGGTCTCCTTTGTATATCCACCATTTAATATAGCACCTAATCCATGACAGATGCTCACTGAAAATCTGTTAATGAATGAAATCCCTGCAAGCAAAATTCAGTTCAAAGTTAATGTCTCTCCATAACACTAAACACTGGTTCAGTCTCCTGTGCATTTATCTCCATTTCGGAGATGAGGAAACTGAAATACAGACAGACGAACTCAATTGCCCCAACCCCAGAAACAGTAACCACTGGAGCTGGAATTGAAACACAGATGTAACTGAAAAGGTCTTACATTCGAAACATAACACCCTCTTAACTCTGGCTTGTTCCTGCACCTTCTCCTCCAAATTCCAAATTCATTTACATTTTGGTTAAGAAGACTTTTGTTCTGGGACGCCTGGGTGGCTCAGTTGGTTAAGCGGCTGCCTTTGGATCAGGTCATGATCCCAGTGTCCTGGGATCGAGTCCCACATCGGGCTCCTTGCTCGGCAGGGAGCCTGCTTCTCCCTCTGCCTCTGCCTGCTACTCTGTCTGCCTGTGCTCGCTCGCTCTCTCTCCCTCTCTCTCT
>PISX010023928.1:0-28853 GCA_004024625.1 Mellivora capensis | reverse complement strand
CAGAGCATAACAAATAACACAGAGGACATGGGGAGATGGAGAGGAGAAGGGAGTTGAGGGAAATTGGGGGGGAGATGAACCATGAGAGACTATGGACTCTGAAAAACAACCTGAGGGTTTTGAAGGGGCAGGGGGTGGGAGGTTGGGGGAGCCAGGTGGTGGGTGTTATGGAGGGCACGCATTGCATGGAGCACTGGGTGTGGTATAAAACTATGAATTCTGTTACGCTGAAAAGAAGTTTTTAAAAAATTAAAAAAAATATTCAGGGGGTATGTTCAAAGTGTCAAAATTCAGAGAGCCCTGCATTTATGATGCATGGTCTTATATGCATGCATATTTAATAAAGTTAAAATATTCAAGTAACCAAGAATAAATCTATTTAATGACTTCTAAGATTTCTACACCAAAAACTATAAATTCTTTTGAGAGAAATTAAGAAACCCCAAAGTAAATGGAGGGTTCTACAATGGGAATGGCTTCAAAGACAATAATGGAAGGATGCCAGTTCTCTCCAAATTGACATTCTGCCCCGTAAAAATCTTAGCAGATTTTTCTACTGAAAGTGGCAGGCTGATTTGTGTAGAAATGCAAAAGTCTCAGAAGAGACAAGGCTATAAACCCAAGTACTTCTATATGATAGAAAAGTATAAAATGAAAAGTGTGAATTTGACACAGAAATAGAAAAATAGACAAATGGAACAGAAGAGATATTGTAGAGAAAGGTATAGCTACATGCTCAGTCTTGATATGTTGCAATGCTAACAACAGATCGGGAAAAAATAAAACATTTGCTAAAGAATGAAAGTAAATTTTAAAAATTAGTCTTCCTTTCCTATTCCAAAGGTACATAAATTAAAGTATGGCAACTTAAAATAGGATTGTCTATGTTATACTTTGAAAATGAAAATTTGCATTCCATCACAACTATGTGAGAACATGCTTTGATTCAGTGCTCGATTTACATCATTTTTGTGTTGAGGTTAGTTTCTGATGCAGAGGTAAATTATTATAGTATTTTTAAAAATGTTTTTTAGTCCCTTATAGCAAACAGTTGTTTCTTCACTTCAGAATAACCCAGATTATGACTTTAAATTCTTATTCTGCTGAATTCAGAGAAAGAAATTTTAATTCGATGAGATGAGTGATGATAAAAATAAACACACAAGGCAGGTTTATCAGTTATTTGATACTCCATTATACCTGAAGTTTATAGTTTCAAGGAGTATCATAGATTACATAGCCAATCACTCCCTAAATAGTGACTTTTTATAGTATATTTTTGTAGAATACCTGGGAAATTCTCTACTCCAGGTGTCCTCAATATTCCTTAATGCTACTTTTGACTTCTCTGTTTCCAGAAATTGTATGGTAAATTAAAGAAAGACTACTTTACTTTACAATACTTTCTTAGGCCTTCATATATGAACAAGATTAAGTTGGTCTTTGTGTCAAGTTTTGCTTTGAAGCAGGCCCAGAAAGCCTTTTCAGGGTGATTTGTGACAATATATGACAATTTTCCAACTTCTAACTGAATCAAATGACTATATTTTAGTTTTCCCCAACTGGCCAGTTGTGTTTTGTTTTGTTTTGTTTCCCTTCAACAGATTTGTTCTTTTTAATATACTTAACTACAGACCAGGTGGATATTTTATTTAAGGATTTAGAACTAAAATGTTAAGCTAACAGAACTATATTTTCAGCATGGAATAGCTTATTGCTTTTAATTTATGACTAGTAGAAAGATATCTGTAAAACAGAATGAATACATGACTCGATTAATCCACATTTTTAAAATGAACTCAAATGACAATTAAACAGTTATGTGTACTACAGGTTTTCATCATGAAAGTGACTCTAAAGAGATGTAATGTATCTGCTGTAATCTCTGGAATGTCTAAGTAATAATAGCTAATAATTATAACTGTGACAGTCAGAATGTGGATAGTTCTATAAAGTTTTTTTAATTTAGTAAAACATATATAAAATTTACCATACAATGATTTTTAAGTGTACATTTCATTGTTAGTAAGTACCTTCCCATTGTTGTGCAATCATTACCACTATTTCCAGAACCCTTTCATTATCTCCAATGGAAACTTATTAACCCATTCAGTAATAATTCCCCATTCCTCCCTTCTCCTACCTGGCAACCACCACTCTGCCTTCTGTCTCTATAAATTTGATTCCTTTAGGTATCTTATATAAGTGTAATGATAAAATATTTATTTTTTTGTGATTGGTTTATTTCACTTAGCATAATGTCTTCAAGATACTTCATGTTGTAGAATGAAGTAGAATTTCATTCATTTTTAAATCTGAATAATATTCCATTGTATGTGTAGATTACATTTTGCTTATCCATTTATTCACTAATGGGCTTTAGGTTGTTTCTATCTTTTGACATTATAAAGAATTCTGCTGTGAACATTGCTATACCAGTATCTGTTTAAGTCTTTGCTTTCAGTTCTTGTGGGTACATAACAAGAAATGGAATTGCTGAATCATACAGTCATCTGATGTTTATTTTTGGAACCGTCATGGTGCTTTCCACAGTGACTGCACGATTTTATAGTCTCACCAGCAGTGCACATGGGTTCTAATTTCTTCACATCCTTCTTCACTTTTTATTTTCTGTTGCTTATAATAACTATCTAATGGTTGTGTAGTGATTTATTTTGGCTGCTTTAAATTTTATGATTGATGTATTTTCCCAAGACAAAAGTAATAATATAAGTATTAAACATTTCCACAAAAAGACCCTTTACACATCAAATGCTTCAAAATACTATTTTGCTATGAGATACCACTCTGGGACTGTCATATCACCACTTCTTATAACCTCATTATAATACTCTTTTATGAAAGAAAAAGTAAAGAGAGAAACTTCATGGATTTTCTAATTCTGTTAATATTGCTTCAAAAGAGAATATTTTACCATTAGTATTTCCCAACAGTGTTAGCACTTGTGACATAAATGCTACAGATATTATTATAAATGATTGTATCTTTAATATATGTTTTATATGATATGTGACAAGTCACAGATATAGAAACATCAGGGGTTGGAGATGAATTAGATATATTTAGACTTCCAAGTAATAAAGAGAGTCATCTTGACAGCAACAAGAGAGTAAAAATGTTAACTAGATGATTTCTAGGAGTGTCTTTCCTCCTTAATGTAACATACTATATAGTGTAAAAATCTGTGTTCTAATAACAATACATAATAGTTAGGAACATATAAAATCTAGTATATATCAAAATATAGTGAGAATAAAATTTTCTGTGGCTGGTGAGTAAATGTAAATTATCAGTACTTGTTTTGATAAAGAATGCTATGAAATCAATAAAACTAATATAGTTAGCATAGTCGTATCTTTAACTGAAAACATGAAAACAAACAATACTGCATCAAAAGTATATATAAAGATAAACGTAGCTTTTTTTTAATTTACTTTTTAAAATTTGAGTAAGGTGGACACACAATGTTACATTGATCTCAACTGTACAACATTATGATTCAACATCTCTACATGTTATTCTATACTCACCACAAGTATAATTACCATCTGTCACCATGCAGTGCTATTAGAATATCATTGATTATATTTTGTATGCTGTACCTTTTATTTCCATGACTTATTCATCCCATAACGGAAAGCCTGTATCTCTCATTCCCTTTCATCCATGTTGCTTATACTGAACCCCCTTCAAAACAGTTATTACATTTCTCAATGAAAGCCTCCAGCCCTGGATGACAAGAATAATGCCATAAGCACATCAGGAGACATAGATACTCATAAAGGAAATTCAGAAATAAGAAATCTGGAGTATATATTTTTATTGACTTTTATTAACTTTAGGGCCCTGAGATGTTCACCTTTCAATTTTCGGTTTCTAGATTTCTCAGTATCAAGCATAATCTTTTTATTATAGTAAATCTGATTTCTCTTTAAATTTTAAAAAGCCATAGTGAAAATCATTTGCAGTAGAAATTGTTAAAATCTTTCTGAATTTGGGACTACAGTTTTGAAAAGTGATTCATTTAAATAGCTCAGATATTATTCCCTTCAAGATTAAGTAAAATTTAATTAATCTATTTTGTCTACAAATAAATATATACATATATTTATATATAGTGAATTATAAATATAATAAAATATATAGATATATCTATACATAGAAACAGATATATACTCTTAAAATCAAAGACCTTAGCTAGACATGTCAAAATATTGTGAGGCAGTTTTCTCAATAAATAGATATTTTGATAGATAATTTTACAAAAGAAATTATCAAACTTTATATGTATTTTTTTTCTTTTTGAGCATTTTTATATTCTTTTCCTGAAAAGAATATAAGTATACCATATACTTATAGAATATAACTGTTCTATAAGTATGGTATAAGTATATAGAATACATATACCATATGGATACATTCTTTTTTTTTATTTTTTTTATTTTTTTTTAAATTTTTTTTTTAAATTTATTTATTTGTCAGAGAGAGAGGGAGAGAGAGAGCGAGCGAGCACAGGCAGACAGAGTGGCAGGCAGAGGCAGAGGGAGAAGCAGGCTCCCTGCCGAGCAAGGAGCCCGATGCGGGACTCGATCCTAGGACGCTGGGATCCTGACCTGAGCCGAAGGCAGCCGCTTAACCAACTGAGCCACCCAGGCGTCCCGTATATGGATACATTCTATACAAAGTATTGGTCTCCTGACATTTTCTGACTCTAGACAGACTTTGGCATTAAGCAAATATCTTATATGATCCTAATGGGAATTATTTTTTGAATTTTATTTATTTTATAGAGAGAGAGACAGCGTGCATGCATGCATGAGCAGGGGGAGGGGCAAAAGGAGAGGAAGGGTGAGAATCTCAAGCAGACCCAGCGGTGAGCTCACAACCTGGAACCGCTTGATCCCATGACCCTGAGATCATAACAAGAGCTGAAACCAAGGGTCTGATGCTCAACCAACTGAGGCACCCGGGCACCCTTTAATGGAAATTCTTTTAAAAATAGCACTTAGTAGAAAGGACAAGCAAAGATCACTTTCTTTTTTTTCTAAGATTTTATTTATTTATTTGAGAGTCAGAGAGTGAGTGATAGAGAGCATGAATTGGGAGGAAGGGAAGAGAAAAGGGGAGGAGAAGAAAACTCCTGGCTGAGGGTGGAGTCCTACACCAGGCTTGATTCCAGAGCCCTGCGATCATGACCTGAGCCAAAGTTATATGTTTAACTGACTGAGCCACCCATGCACCAAAGGATCATTCTTTATATGTTATCCATGACTTTGCATTGTCAGTCACTATAAACTAATATAGGAGAGATTCATTTCTTATCTGAAATAACTGAATATTCAGACAAAATATCTGAAACAACAATTTTCAAGACACTGATCAGGCAATGAAAGACATGATCCCTGAGGGACAGGACACGGACAAGTTGAGCCTTATGATTTCCTAAGATTACTGGCTTGAGTTTCCAGATGGCAGTGTTGGGATTGTGGTAGGAATCTAGTCAGAACAAGGGGACTTCCTGATTGAAGGAGGTGGAGTTGAGATTCTAGGAGATTGAAGTTGTCTAGAATTTGTGGGATATATATCAGGTAGAGTTTCATAGGGAGAACTTTGGAGATCTGCAGAGGGCCCTCTTCAATTATTCAACAGGATATTGGTCAGCACATGAGCTTGAGAAAACTACGCCATGTTTAAGGAAGAACTATCAAAAAGGATTAAAAGAACTATCAAAAACTATCAAAAAACTGTCTGGCACTCACACAGGGCTGGAATACTTTCTACATCATGGAACACTTGGCAGAGTACTCAGAATAGTCTTGCCTTAGTTGTAAAGAATAATGGGCTCTAGACTAAACACTGATTTTTGTCTTGCCTAGCAAGTCCTAAAAGTAGGGCCTAAGACTGTCTAACTCTTTCCAGGCATATTAAATTCATCTCAGAAAAAGCTCAAAAATATTTATAGGATTACAAAAATATCCAGCATCCAACAAGGTAAAATAAACATTGTTTTTTAATACAATGTAAAATTACCACATTACCAAGAAGTAGTAAAATATAATCTACAAAACATAGAAAAATCAATTAATCAAAACAGTCTAAGAACTAATACAGATGTTAAGGTTAGCAATCAAGGATTTAAGATAGCGGTTATAACTATATTTCATATATTCAAAAAGATAACTAGAGACATAGAAGATATAAATATGAAACAAGTTATGGTTCATGGAGATAAAAATTATAATGTATGTGATGAAAATCACACCAGATGGGATCAATGGCAGATAAACAATAGAAACTATCCAAAATAAAACATATAAAGAATAAAAAAATTACTAAAAAAATGAATAGAGCTTCAACTGACTGCCAGAAAACTTGAAGCAATTAGATACATGTATAACAGGAATCCTCAACGAAGATAGAGTAGAGGAAGTGAAAAATTATTTGGAGAAATTATGGCTGAAAACTTTTAAAACTTGATATAAATTATAAAGCAATAGATCCAATAGACCAAAATATTTCAGGCATAATAAATAAGACAAATTATAATAAAATTGATCAAAGCCAGTGATAAAATCTTAAAAACAGCTGGGGGGGGGCAGCCATGTACATACAGAAAATTAAAATAAGTATTACAACAGGTTTCTTTTTTTTTTTTTTTACAACAGGTTTCTTATTGGAAATAATTTGAGAAGAGAGTGGAGGAACATCTTTAAATCAATAGACAGTCAACCTATATACTGTAACTGAAAAAACTATTTTTAAAGTAAAAAAGAAAGATTGTTCCAACTATACGAAAGCTAAAACAATTCATAACTAGTAGACTCACACTATAAGAAATGTTGACATTCTTCTGCGCAAGGAAAATTATGCCAAATGAAAATATGGATCTATGCAAAAAATGAAGAGTCACGATGGTATTCCCATTCATGTCAGGGTATGACAATTGCATAAGAGCGAGGAAACCAACACAAGTTTAGTTACTGATACCAATACATAAAATTTTTTATTCATAAATAAACCCAACAACCAAACATGACATTAATTTTGAGTATATTATGGTGTTAGAAGGATCAGGATAAAAAGGCTGGTCATCTGAGTTGATTTAAAGGTAAAAAAAATGTGTAAGAGAACAACAACAAAAAAAGATTTCTTAAATATTAAATATACATGACCAAATAACAAAATAAAATAGGTTAAATAAATAATATAGTGGGCTGTTCCAAGAAGCAGTTAGTTAACTATAAGTATTAAAGGATAATAATGTATTTTTATCTCAACCAAATGAGCACCGCTGTGAACAAGTATTATTTTGGGGTGTAAAAGAATATATAAAATTTACTTTTTATAAAGATTATGTTAAGAAAAACATATCTTTTAAATTTTTTTTAAAGATTTTATTTATTTATCTGACAGAGATCACAGGTAGGCAGAGAGGCAGGCAGAGAGAGAGGAAGGGAAGCAGGCTCCCTGCTGAGCAGAGACCCCCCCCCCAATGTGGGGCTCGATCCCAGGACCCTGGGATCATGACCCCAGCTGAAGGCAGAGGCTTTAACCCACTGAGCTACCCAGGCCCCCAAAACATATATTATTTGACAAAATACTCCACAAAGAAAGGCCATGAAAAAGAGAATGTCAGACAAAAGAAACATTGGTACCTAGTACGTGCTTTGGTTTCCTCTTTGAATGTTGTCCCACATAGGACATGAATTAATGACAAGAATACATTTATTTTTCTATTGGATCCATTCCACTATATAATTCCATGGGTAATGCTGATTTTATAAATATAACCAGTAAACACAGCTACTAAAGACATAAATTCTAGAACCAATCATCAAATTTAAGAATTTTATATGGTTTTAGAACTAATTGTGAATGATAAAAACACACTAGTAATAAAAATTCGGATGAAGAGGTAGAGAAATAGGAAAGGGAGTAAAATTGAGGGAAAACGCATTAGACATTTAAAGGAAAAAAAGAAGAGCCACAATTTCTAGAATTGGAACATATTAAAATCCCCCCATAAAATTCCTCAATTTTTATGGCTAGGAGGCAACTAACCTCTTTTCTTAGTAAGTTCTTTCTTCTATCTCTAAATAATACTTGTCTTTATATTGCTACATCAGCTGAATGTAGTCTGTTATCTGTTTGGCACTCTCTTCCCATCCCTTTCCATCCTTTTTTGTAGCACTATTTTGGGATTTTTTTTCCTTAGGGATTTTAAAAACAGTCTTTAGCTGGAATTTCTTGTGTTAATTTAATCATATATGCTGACTGGTAAAAGCATATGCAAGTTAACAAAATCTCCAGTTAATTAATATTTATGGACTTCTCTTAGTCTCCTTCCCATCTATATTCCAAGTTGATTTTTTGCCAGTTTGCTCCTGCCCTATATTTACCCAGCGTCCTTAGACCAATTAGTAATCCTGGGAGAACATTCCTCACTACCATGAAATTTATAAGGTTCCTGCTTAATGCTTTTAGCAGAAAAAAAAAAGAAATGAATGAAAATAATCCTAGCTTCTAGTTCAAGTCTGAAAAAATAGAAATTGATTCCAAGATTTTATTTGTTTATTTGACAGAGAGAGAGAGATCACAAGTAGACAGAGAGGCAGGCAGAAGAGAGGGGGAAGCAAGCTCCCCACTGAGCAGAGAATCTGATTTGGGGAGTGATCCCAGGACCCTGGGATCATGACCTGAGCTGAAGGCAGAGGCTTAACCCACTGAGCCACCTAGGCACCCCTACGAAACAGGTTTTAATTAGGTTCCTAATTTTAAACAAAATCTGAGAAGCTATTTAATACAGGTTGAATTCAGGAGAATTTCAGTAGGGGCTCAAAATAAGTTAAAGATCCCAATTAATTCACTAAATCTTATATGTGGATTAAACATAGAATTATAACTAGGTAGAGAAGCATAGTCCAATTTTTAAGTGAACAGAAATATTTTCTCCATAATTTTTTTAAAATTTTTTAAAAAATTTATTTATTTGTCAGAGAGAGAGGGAGAAAGAGAGAGCAAGCACAGGCAGACAGAGCGGCAGGCAGAGGCAGAGGCAGAGGGAGAAGCAGGCTCCCTGCAGAGCAAGGAGCCCAATGTGGGACTTGATCCCAGGATGCCGGGATCATGACCTGAGCTGAAGGCAGCCGCTTAACCAATTGAGCCACCCAGGTGTCCCTCTCCATAAATATTTTTTATAAATGTATTTTTATTTACTGGGCATATTAGTAATGAAAATATAAATCCAAGTTACTGGAGTTCTTGAAACAAACCTCTCAATGTTAAAGTGTTTCCATTGCTTAACAGATTTTGATGGTTGCCATCATCTCTTTCATATATTATACAACATTATTGTTCTTTATATAACATTCTCTGATTCTAGATCTAACTTGTTAAAGATGATTCTTCCAAAAATCTCTCAGCAGTGACCTGGTAGGTTTAAACTCTAACATTGTGTCTTAGTTAATACATTTCTGATGCTCTTTATTTAGCCCTTTCTTCAGGCATAGTTTAGGTTGGCAGTTGCTTGCCCCCCACTTCCTTTGCAGTTTGAATATGTTTTACCACTGATTTATTGCATGTATGGGGCTGATGTGAAACATACTGTGGGTGAAAATCTTATTTTATAGGTAATTTGTAATTTCTTTTTATATAGTTTAAGACTTTAAGATTTAGTTTCTCATTTTGTAATTTAGAATTTTTAAAATATTATATTTATTGTGATTATTATATATAAGGGCTATATATATGTGATTATTATATATAAGGGCTATCGTCTTTTGACATTTCTAGAAAATTTTATGCCATTGTACCTTTGAAAAATAACTCCCCCAAATTCTCTCAATTATTCTCTGTAAGACTTAAGCTTGTTTATTATGCTTTTACTTTAGCAAGTATTGTTTCCCATGAAATAAAGCATCAGCATTGTGAGGTTTTGGAACTTAGATAAACAGGCAAAGCAAAAACAATATGAAGAATGAGAATATAGTCAATGACCTTGTAAGAACATTGTATGGTGACAGATGGTGGCTACACTTGTGATGAGCATAGCATCATATATATGATGCTATATATAGCATAGATGTTGGATTACTATGGTTGTACACCTGAAGCTATCAGGTGTGTATCAACCACTCAAGTGTATCAACCACTCAAATAAAAAGAAAGAGAAAAGAAAAAAAAAATGAGAATTAAGGCAAGCACAGAATGGGAAAAGGAATGACAACATTTAATATTGGGAAGAGAAAGGGTGTGATATTGTTATTTATAAGAAACACATTTGAAACTTCATCCTGTGTTCTAGCAGAGCTCATAAAACCCTTGGAATTTCCTAAGTGATGACAGCATTAAGTGTGTCTTTTGTTATGTTAATGAGAGAGCATTTGGAGAGATTCCTAGGTAACCTAAGAATGGGGGCTGTTTACCAGTATAGAGGGTTGGAACACTGAGTCCCACCCCCTCACCTCCTGAGAGGGGAGAAAGGCTGAAGATTGAGTTCAGTCACCAATGGCCAGTGATTTAATCAATCATACCTAAGTGATGAAGCCTCCATAAAAAAAAAACCCAAAAAGGCAGGGTTCAGAAAGTTTCTGGATTAATGAACATATGGGAATGTGGGAAGAGTAATGTACCCTTTCTCCATATTTTGCCCCATGTGTCTCTTCCATCTGGCCATTTCTGAGTTGTATTCTTTTATACCAAACTAATAATCTACCAAGTAAAATGTTTCTCTGAGTTATGTGAGCTGCTCTAAGAAATTAATGGAGTCTAGGAAGCGGTTACAGGAATCTCTGATCTATAGCTGGTCTGTGAGAAGCACAGGTAACAGTGCCAATCTGGATTTAGAATTGACAGCTGAAGTGCTGGGGGTGGAGTGGGGGTAGCAAGTCTTGTAGGACTGAGCCTTTAACATAAGTAATCTGATGCTATCTCCAGGTAGGTAGTGTCAGAATTGAGTTGACTCCTAGAACACTCAGCTGGCCATAGAATTGATTGGTGGGATGGGGATTCTCCCTGCCACACAATGTAACTGGTGATCAGAATCAATAAAAGGAAACCTACAAAAAGACAGAAAAGTAATTGCTCAAGATTTGGAATGGAAATCAAAATGCATGGTATTCCTGAAGCTAAAAAATAAGAGTGTTTTTTGGGTGAGAAAATTTTCACTTGAAAGACTAATTAAAATATAGTGTGAATGGAAAAGTGTGTATAGGATTTAGAAGTAAGGCTGTATTGTGCATCTTGACAGAAGTTTTAGTGGAATGACATGTTTGTGTGTCATATGGGAATGACATGTTTGACTGTCATATGGCGGTGCTCTAAGGAGGCAGTGAGAATAAAATAAATAATGATAATGTGGATAGCCACTCAAGCATTTAACTATATCTAGCCAAAATTAGGAGAGAGATTACTATGGCTTGATGTTGAGAGAGATTTTTATCATTGTTATCTTTAGAATATAGAATTGACTGGAATATATGTAAATAATAATAGAAAAAACCTATAGAGAAGGAGATTTCAAAATCCAAGAAAGACATAAGATAATGAATTAATTGTGTAGGATGATTTTCTTCATTAAAGAGCCTCTAGGATAAAACTTAACATGCAGTATGTTTATTAAGGAGAACCCATGGGATAGACACCAGTGGAAAGAAGATAAATTGGACAAAAGGAGACATGAGCTGTGATACAGACCCAAAAACAGTTGCTCTTGTGGAGCAACTCCACAAGAAGCTTGTATCTATAATGGCTTTTCACAGTGATCCCAAGTTAGGCCAAAATAGCCAAGTCAACCTACTCCTGCACAGATCAGTTATTAGATGTGAGTGGTGTCTGGGAAGGGCTATATTTTTAGGTAAGGTGGATGTCTAGAACTGAATCACTAGCAATAATAGCAGCTGAAGGCTTTCTGCAATCACCAGTCCCAGTAGTTGGGTCCTATGAAAGCAAGAATGGTTGTGATCCTAAGTACTGCTTTGGATAGGTCAAGTGAAAACATTTCCACAAACAGAAAAGCCAGTCTTATGGATGATAATCCAAAGTCCAAAACAGTGGTAAAGGGTCTAACATCAAATGAAGAGTAGAAGTCAAATCAGGTGAACTAATCAAGCAACAGGAAGGTTAAATGTAGAGTAGGAACCCTAAAAAGACTGCAGATAGTGTCAAAAAAACTTGACTAATAAACGTGGAACAGGGAAAAGGGTAACTACTCTCATTTAGCATGTAAGTACTTGGATTCTGCTCGATATTTAATAAAAAGTAGCATAACATAGTGCTTAAGAGTAAGGGCACTGAAACCAGAGAGCCAAAGTTGACAATTTCGTGTTGCCATATACAGTCTGGTGGCCTCAAACAAGTTACTTAGCCTTTCTGTATATCAATTTTCTCTTCTGTACCATAGAGTCGAGAAAATATATTACTAAGTTTATTTGGATTGCTATAGGAATTTGTGGAAGTTTATATGTAGGCATTGTCAATAACTAAGTCCTTGATATTATCACTACAATGATCAAGAACATGGGAAACTCATGGAAAGCAGGAACCCCAAACCTTAATTTTAGGATAAGGCACAGGAATTGAAAGAAGTGAATGCTCACTTACTGACAATAAGATGGAGGACCAAATTGGAAATTGAATAGGGAAAAGTTCAATGCTGAGCAATTGAAATTTTAACCTAAATTTCTTTATATTAAACTTCTAACTGGCAAGATGAGTTCCAGAACGTGCAATAGGTTTGAAAAGTGTAAATGGATTTTGGTTGACTCTAATGCAAAAGCCAGAAAACTAGTTCACAGAAAAGTCTCAGGAGCATAAGGGATAAGACCTAACATTCATTGAGTACTTAGTATATCTTAGTCATTGTTAAAATCATTCTATGTGTATTATTTCATTTATCTCACATATAGCATGTAAATTATTTTTAAAAATTATAAAGAAAATAATTAAGTCATTGAAATATTGAATGGTGATAACTAGTGGTAACTGTCATACTCATAGAAATCGTTCATTGGCTGTGAGCAGCTGGCCAGAAAGGATTATATATGGGGTTAATATACAAATTATTGAAATTTGAATTCAAGTAGAGATTTATCTCATTTCAAAGATTGTGTGTTGTATGTTAGGCTATTATGCTGTATGTATGTTAATATCACATTAGTTCTCATTAACTGGAGAGGAAAAGGGAAAAATAAAGGAAAAAGGGAAAAATAAGAAAGATAAATATGGTCTAAACAAGAGGATGATTTTATTGACTCCTCAAAAGAAGTTGATATCTTTAAAGTCATATGTAGACATATGTAGACATAGTAGTTATGAAAAATAAAAATAAGGTTTTCATATTTCTGTCTTTTTTTCATTTCTATTAATTGTCAATAAAGTACATTCACTCTACTTTAAAAGAATTAAAAAACACAGGGACAAAAACCATGGTATGAGGTAGTCAACAGTATAATTTATATGCACATCACCCTATCTCACCCTTCCCAGAAGCAAAGTCAGGTTATCATGGTCCAATAGTCAAGTTTGAAAGACCAATGTAAACTAAGACCAAGCTGGGTTATTCTATCCAAAGGAAGTCCAAGTGTCTTCTGCAATAGAATTTCTGCATAAGTTAGCATCGGACAACAGGGCAGTGGATGTACTTTACAGTACATTTCTCAAAGTTCCTTCCACCTTGCCTCACTGGAAAGAAATGGTGGGAAATTTTCACTTGCTTGGGCCCTAGGATCTTGGTTTACAAGAAGTCTGCTAAAAGCATGTCTGGGACTTTGTGGAGGGTGCTTTACAAGAGTTTGTGTCTCATATGAATGGACCTTGATAATTGCTATCATTGTAACTTTTCCTACTGAGTGTGGCTGCAGCTCTGTAGCCAAAAAGGAAAACAACAACAAAAAACAAACCAAGCCAGTGTCATTCTTCACTGGGTACCTCAGTGCTGGCAGAGTCTGCTAGGCTTGACAAGACCACTTGGTCTTCCCTGTTTTTTTAGTTCTATACGATCGCTCTCCTGCTCTTTTGTGTGGCCCAATTCACACAGGGCTGCTGCTGAGATTCCATTAAGGACTAGTGTGAGTGAATAAGATGAATAACTTCTTACCTTTGGTTTGGGTTTTATCATCTGTGAATTCCCAAAGTAGGATAGCAGGTGCCATGGTTCTTTCTGAATTACTTTTGTAAGACTCTTTTTTCCTAGGCCACACATGGACACCCAAAGGTCCTGACTCGGGAAAAAAAATGGTATAAAAGACAATATATACTCTATGATAAATTATTACTTCTAATATGATTAAGGGTTCACATTGGGTTAACCCTTTAGTCTGGATCCTTCTTTCAGAATGATGTAAATCCTATCTTCATATTAAAGGTCTCTTGGCCTTACATGTCCCTGATACAGCAAGAAATATGTCTGAATCCCAGTGTTTGATATGTCTGTGCTTGTGTGTGTGTGTGTGCATATGTATATAGTATAGTTGGCTGTCTTATGATAGTCTTTTAATGAAAATAAAGAGATGCTTTGATGTGGTTAAATTATAGAGATTCAACATGCTATAAGTCTTTACCAGTCAAAAGTCTTTTAAATTCTCCTGGATTCCGAATAGAGATTACAATTAGCAGTACATTTTGGGTAATGGCATCCATAATTCCATAGTCACAGACATCCTGCCAGAATGTGGGTGGCTTGATTGGAACCATTCATTGCCTGGCTCCATCTACACCCTGCAGAGCAATTTAGCTCTTTAAATAACCATCCCCTACTGCTAAAGCAACAATGTGCCATGCAAAGTAAATCAATATATAAATCATTTGCTTATATCAACAAATCCTTAATTTGCCTCATCACAAGAAATGTCTAAGAAATCTTAATTGAGATCTTCTTATTAAGAGAGAATTTGATCTACCTTAAGATGAGAATATTCCCAAAGAAGATTTCATAAGTAGCATATGTACTAGCATCATAAAGTAGAAGTGCTATTTAAGTTTTTTATAAAAGCTGTCTTTTAATCCATTTTAGGAGGGGAAAAAAAAGACTTAAATCAGGATTTAATTTATAAGGGTTTCCTGAGGAAATCAGTCAGTGAATAATTTATTTTTCTAGTATACTCAAGGAAATTTCAAATAGTTGTAATTTGTAATTTATGTTGGGACTTACTCATCTTGTTTTAATGTTCAGGTCTGAATTCAAATATGTAAATTTGAAAATTTGGCTGTTAATTTATTATCCATTCAAACACAAAGTCCTCAGCTGAATTTTTAAATTTTGTACATTTATCATTTTCTCATGTCATAATATCAACTAACATTGTCATTCTTATATGTAAAGTAGTATGAAACTAATAATGCACATCACTCTATACAAAGGTAATCTTCATGCTTAATAGTTTAAACTATGCCACAAATACTATATTATAAATATTTAATTCTTATTTAATAATGGATTTCAAAAGAAGATAACTGTATAAAAATAATGTGTAAATTATGTTTGTCAACAAGATTCAATGGATAGCATCTCTTATACAGCATCTGAAAAAATTAAAAATAATGCAAAGGAATGGTAGAAGGAGTTCAACAAATTTAACATTATTTATCCTAAATCTTAGGTCAGAAGATGTAACAGTTTTAATACCAAGCTCCAGAAATAAGTTGACTCACTCACCCAGTTACATGTAGCACTGATCAGGGCAAGCCCTTAAATATTGGACAAGAAATTGCAGAGAAGCAGCAGCTCTGTAGATTAAGCCCAGTGGTTTTTTTTTTTTCCCCCAGATTTAACAACTATGTATGTTATTCCATGTGGAATAAATGAAGAAGTCAAAGGTGTCATAATTGTTTTAGGGAAAAAGCCTCTTTTTTATAACCAAGGGTAGAAAAAGAGCAATTCCTCTAAAAATTTGGTTCATTAGTCATGTTTTTCTCTTTAGCAAAATAAAAATCACAATAAAAGATCACAACAGTCACCATAGTGTAATTTCTGTCTTTGTTATTTTGCAATCTAATTACATTTAATATTATTGAAATTCTTTTAAAAATTGGTCAAATAATGATTTCTCAAAATTTCTTCTTGTATGCCTAAAATCATTAATTTATTAAAAAATACACAACTTTAATAATGATATTATTTATAGTCAGCACTTATTTTTCAAGCTAGAAAATTCTGGTAGCTTACAGATAGAAACTATAATTTCTACAATAGGGACAGCATTAGCACTCACCTCAGAATGACTTCTGAGAAGGAATAGAGTTCAACCATATAAAGTACTTAAACAATGTCAACTATATAATAAAGTGCTCTTTAAGTTTTCTGTAATTATTGGGGCACCTAGGTGGCTCAGTCAGGTAAGCATCCAGCTCTTGATTTCAGCTCAGGTCATGATCTTAGAGCTATGAAACTGAGTCCAAGTTGGGCCCTGTGCTGGGCATGGAGCCTGCCTCTCTCTGCCTCTCTATCTGCCCCTCCCCACTCCCTTTCTTAAAAAAAAAAAGTTTCCTATAACTGTTAAAACAATAATAATAATAGTATTACATTTGTGGGATTTATTTTAAAAATTGATTACAGGCTATTTTAATATGACATAACACTAAATAGCATGAAAATCTTTCAAAATTATTCTGTGAACTTTCAATTATTCACTCAAAGATAATCATTCAGGAAATGTTTATATTTTTCTTAAAAAATATTCTTGCAATAAATCCATTTGCTCCATAATCCATAAAACTCAACACATTTGACAAATCCTTTTAATGACGGTCTTCTTCAGGAAACCATAAACTCCATGAAGACAGATCTTGTCCATCCCTATGACCCAGCATCATATAGTGCAAACGAGAGGGGCTTTCTAATAATTATCTACTGAATAAATGAATGTCTTACTGAAAAGAGAAGTAAAATCAATTTTGTTTAGGTGAATTAAGCAAAATACATCATCTGAAATAAGGCACGATCCTTTTGATGATCCTATCCATTTATATAATCTTTGGAATATAGGTGCGCGGATTAGAAATGCAAGAGCAGGACCAGCCAGAGAGGAACTGAGTACTTGACTGCAACTCCCTTCAGAGACTGCAGTGTGTTAGCTAGGTACACCAATTCTGGTGTGGGAAGTACAGCTTTCCCCCCAGGGGCCTGTCAGGTAAACCTTTCTAATTGTCTATGATTAGGCCTGAAAAACCACGCGTAGGTTTTTGACCAGAGCTGAACTCCTCAGCCACTAGCGCTGTATTTGAATTTGCATTCCTCTAACAACTAATAAGGCTAAATGCTTCTTTATATACTTATTGGTAAAATGTATAATCCCTTTCTGAAGTCTTTATTAAAATATTTTGCTGATTTTATCATTTATCCGTTATTGATTTGTGGGAAGTCTTCGTGTATTTTGGAAACAAGTCTTTTGCCAAACATAACATTTATTTTCTCCCATCTTTGTGGCTTACCTGTTCATTTTCATACCTGTGTTTGTTGCTTAACTTTTTTTTTAGAGGGGGGAAAGGAGCAGAGGGAGAGGGAGATAGAGAATCCTAAACAGGTTCCATGACCAGTGCTGGATCTCATGACCCTGAGATCACAGTCAAAGTCAAAATCATATGGGCGAGCCACCCAGGGGAACCGAACTTTTTTTTTTTTATAATAATCTTTGTTGTTAATACTTCTTAGGTTCTCTCTAGGAAATCTTGACTATTCCCAGTTTGTAAAGATATTCTACTGTGTGGTTTTGTAAAAGATGTGTAGTTTTAGCTTTGAGATTAATGACAAAGATTAATCTCAAATAGTGTGGGAGATGAAATAGTTGTTTATTTTACATATGAATAGCTTGTTGTATCACAACAATTTGTTGAAAAGACTTTCTTTCTCCTCTAAATGGATTTAGTGCTAAAAAAGAATCTAAATTAAATCTAATTAGATTCTGAATTCTAGAATCTAATTAGATTCTAAAAGAATCTAAATTAAATTAAAGAATTCTAAAAAAAGAATCCATTGGCCATATAAATATGTTTATTTCTGGACACCTTATTTGGTTCAGTTGATCTACTAATCTATCATATGTCAATACCATAATATGTCTTGATTATGATATAAAGTGGTGTAATTTTTCAAAATGTTTAAGATAGTTCTTCAAAAAGCTTAAAAAAACAAAATTTCTTCAAAATTATTTGAACTATTTTTTGATTCTCTGAATTTCTATATGAATTTTAAGAATCACTGTGTTGAGCACTGGGCATTTTATTTAAGTGATGAATCACTAAATTCTACTCCTGAAACCAGTATTACACTGTATGTTAACTAACTAGGATTTAAATTTAAAAAAAAAAAAAAAAGAATCATTTTGTCAACTTCCAAAAACAATTCTTCCAGAAACTTGTCAGGATTTGTATTAATTACAATAATAACTTCTGGGATAACAGATTTTATAACAGTATTGAGTCTTTGAAATCATAAACATTATATAAATTTTAATTTAAGTTTTCCTTGACTTCTATCATTAAAGTTCTGTCAGTATTACTATAGAGGTCTTATACTTATTGTTACATACCTCCAAAGATGTTTTATATTCTTCAGTACTTTTTAAAATTATATTTTCATCTTAGTTTTATTTTATCATTGTTTATTATAATATACAGAAATACAATTGTATTTTAGATAGTGATATTGTAACAAATGAACTTACCAAATTAATCCTATTAGTATTTTTGTATATCCTAAGATTTCACATGTAGATTATTATATTTACTGTGACTAAAACTGCTTTATTTCTTCCTTTTAAACTGTACACATTTTATTTCATTTTTTCTATTGTTAAGCTTGCTAGGATCTCAAACATAATGTTGAATAAAAAAGGATAAAAGTAAAAATGCTTACCTTATTCTCAAGCTAATGGGAAAAGCATTCATGTTTTCACCAACAAGAACGTACACTATTGCTAAGTATAGAATATACATAAATGACATTTATAGCATGAAAAGGTTTCCTTCTACTTCTAGTTACTTCAAACCCAATTATAACTATTTTATATTTTATTTTTATATTTCTAAATCCAAATAAGTATTCAAACATTTTGGCTAAACAAGAGCATATAGGATGAAGTAGAAATATGAGTAGATGAAAATAATATAGGTGGTAAAACAAAAGGTGACTACCGTGGAATGTTGAGTCTTCTCTTGAGAGTATATCTGTACATCCAATATGGAAAATGGAAATGCTGCCATAAGATAAAATTAGTTTCTATCATCTCCCAACCAGGATTTGTATAGAATCAAATATTCTAGAATCAGATGCTCCTTACATTCTTTGGCTAACTGGTCAGTCACATTTTCTTCAAAAAATATAATGACCTAGAGTTGTTCTGATAAATAATATAAAAAGAATGTATTTTTACAATAGAGAGAATAAAATGGAATAAACGTTGCTAAGAGAGTTATTTAAAATGGAGCCAGGAATAGAGGAATAGAGGAAGTCAGGCTTATGTACATTTTCTGTCTCAAATTCTTGGAATTTTTGCTGAGCTCAACTAAAAGCCAAGGCATCTGCTGTATGTTAGTTAAAATGGACATAAATGGACTTTCTGCCTAACACTAGCCCGAGCAACCAATCACATGTAGATAGTGTACCTGTAGATATACCAACACCAATCAATCACCTTTTCTTCAAAACATCATGTAAATCACCTCTTTCCTCTTTAAAAACTCTCGTATCCTTTGTCCTTCCAGCATGTTTTCAATTTCTTTCAAATCTGTGGTTCCTAGAGAGGGAGCTTGCAATTTTGTGTTTCATTAGTTGACAGTTTACATTCTCAATTCATCCACTGTCAGATAACAACATTTATTTTTTTAATTAATTGCTCTAGTGGTGATGTTTCAGATGACAAAGATCATACTCAAGGTTATCATGAAGCTGATGGTGATGGCAAATAATGATAATTAAACCACTGGACACACAGTTGTGTTGAATGCCTGTTGTAGACTAATAAAAGAATAACTTCTGAACCTAATAGAAGGAATAAATAACTACTTAAAGTACATTACCTTAAGTGGAAAAATAGCAGCAAGATCCAAGCTACCTTCCATACAAGATGTCTTAAGGTAAAAGTAACTGACATTTAAAAAAATCAACATAAACCTTGAATCTGCAATGAAAAATGCTTAAGCAGATCCTATAATTTTTCTTCACAGTATATAAACTGCCAGCTGTATCAATCTAGTGTTTTTTATTCTATTTTTTCATTTATCCCCTACTTCATTCCAAACAGGTGATTTATTACACACAATATCTCAAGTTGAAATGATTTAAACTGGAAGAACAAGGAAGCAAAGTTAAAATAAGCTGAGTAAGATTTGTTTTTTGTGGTTTTTTTTTTTAAGATTTTATTTATTTATTTGTCAGAGGGAAAGCGAGAGAGTGAACACAGGCAGGCAGAATGGCAGGCAGAGAGAGAGAGGGAGAAGCAGGCTCCCCGCCAATCAAGGAGCCTGATGTGGGACTGGATCCCACGACGCTGAGATCATGACCTAAGCCGAAGGCAGCTGCTTAACCGACTGAGCCACCCAGGCATCCCAAGCTGAGTAAGATTTGTACAGGGTGTGCACTTTTGCTGAAAGAGGTCCACTTTAACTCAATGTGAAACTTGGTAGCTAAGAGCCAAAGGATTATGTAGCTCAGTGAATACACAAGATAAAACACAAGCCAGGGTGGTTTTTTTTTTTCTGTTTTTTTTTTTTGTTTGTTTGTTTGTTGTTGTTGTTTTAGAAAACCTTGAAAAATCTTGTGAAACCTAGTAACATCTAACAGAGAAAATAGTAACAAAAGACAAGTTTATACAATAAAGTAAAGCTGCACTGAAACATTGAATGAATTCAATGTAATGAGATTCAACTACATAATTCTGTTTGATTTTATAAAATTTAAGCCAAGTTGAATATCTCTTTATGCCCTGGAATTTTTCTTGTGCTTGTCCTGTTAGAGATTTGACCACATTCAAAATCTAGTATTTGTACTTAGTCCTTAAAAAATAGCTCCTTTGTATTAATGATGACAATTTTCCTCCCAGAACACCAACTGATTTATGATTTTTGCCAAACACAAATCATTATTTACAAACACTTATACATTTTTCCTATAGTTGTTCATCCTATCTGTGATAAAAAAAAAAATCAAAGTTGCCTGTAATTTGAAAAAAAAATGACATCAAACTTTTGAGCTGATATGGCTATACAAAAATTGATGCCAGAATTTGTTCAGGAACGATATTTAATTGAAAGAAAATGCTCTATGAAACTGTAAGAAGTGACAAATAATGGAGTTATTGAGTTATTTTTCAATAAAAATCTATGTTATTTTTATATGGTGTGTGAATGAACAATTAGCTTGATTTGTGGAAGAATAAGTAAAAAAGCTGCATGGAAAATATTTTCCAGGATGCCCCTCTTCTCTGGCATGTGAGCTAGTAATTTATTCTTTTCTTATGCAACTGTCAATTTAATTGTCAATTTCTCATTCTTGAAGGATCCTAACTGATGAATTATCTTCAGTAAACTTGATTACTCAGCAATGTTGAACTTGTAAAATATAAGCAAGCTCTCTTTTCTCAAACTTGCATCCATATCATGGACTTCCCAAATTCGGTTTTTCTAAAGCATATTAATATTACTCCACTGTATATTGACCATTCAAAACCCATATGATGTAAGGGATGAAACTAATGCTTCTAAGTTCTCTTTGTTTTATGTATAAATTAATGTTATTGTTGGCAATTAGAGACAGAATTAACTGAAAATTATTTGGTTATTTTTGGACAGAGTGCATAGAAGTTAGTTTTGTTTCAGACACAAAGTCCTTTACCTTCTTTTAATATTGGTGTTTTACTTTCATGCTAGGCATGAAGATGGTGTATGGAATGTTTTCAGAAGGGACTTTAAATGAAGAAACAGTGAATTTTATTTTGGCAGCATGTGTTTCACCAATTCCTTTGTTAAAGAGACAAGTCACTTTCAAGGCCACACTTTGTGAAAACCAAGTTAAAATTAAAATTTTCTTTCACAAATGGCAACAAATTGACTGCACAATTATTTCTTGTAAGAAAGAATGATGTATCCTAAAAAGATTTCCTCCTACAAATATTCAAACTGTATGAATAGTAAGTGCTTATATTTGAATTGTGTAATCAATTTCAAAATAAAGTAATATCATATGCATTCCATATGTTTCCATACTTACAAATTTCATTTAATAAGAGGACCATGCTTCTATGAATTCCATGCAACTGACATGATGATTTAACCAAGTTCTACTTGGAGATTTTACCAGAGAGCAACCTGAGGTAAGGTGGCAGAAATGGAAACCTAAGAAAGGAAGTGACAAATAATGGGGTCACCAGCCAGTCTGGGGAGCCACCGTTGCTGCTTTCTACTACTGCTGCCCTGCCCTTTTGGTTTCAGGCTCCCAAGGCTAGGCTATCATTGCTTCAGTGAAGAACCTCAAGTGTACGAAGCAGCTGGCCAAACTATAGGCAGAACTGAGAAAACAGAAGACCTCTGTGAAGATTTGTCACAGCTCAAGCTTCACTTGGACATGGTGAAGTTTATGTGCCAACATTTCTACAGTTGCGTGATGGTGTGTTCCAGGGCCAGCATGGCAGCAATGCCAGAGGAGGCACAGAAAAGGAACTTTGACAGTTTTCACTTAGACTATGAACAAAGCATCAGCTTAGCTAGAAGACTTTCTCTTGGGAAAGATGGTAGACACATGTGGGGATGCTGAGAATCTATTGGTTCTAGAACTCTATAAATTCTTTGTTGAAAAGATTTTGGGCCTTCTGGCTCTAACCTTATAACATAGCAGGTTAAAGCCAAGACTAAGCTTGCAGATCTTCAGGAGTTAACTTTCAGGCCTTCCATGTATAAGAGAAATCATGAAATATTTATCACCTGGCATAATACCCTCTAGGCTGATCATGTTGTTGCAAATAGCAAGATCTGATTCTTTTCATAGTTGGGTACTATTCCATTGTGTGTGTCTGTATCTGTACATGGGTATATGTGTGTGTCATTTTTACCCATTAATCCATTGATGGGCACTTAGGTTACTTCCATATCTTGGCTATTGTAAATAATGCTACAATAAACATAGGAGTGCTAAATATTTTCAAATTACCATTCCTGTTCCTTGCTCTAGCCTCTCTAATTTTCTTGAAAGGAAAAAAAAAAAAGAATAGTAACAACAGCCTTCTCATCAAGGAACAGGAGTTTGAATAAATAGATCAGGAATGTTTCAGTTAGAGAAAGGAATAGGGTATGAGAGAAAAACAACAGTGGAAAAGGGATGGAAACACCTATGACACAAGGCCATTAAAAAATATATACTAAAGCTGAAGTTTACAGAATGTTCATACAAACTAACACCTTACCACCACTCCTGCAGGGCTCAGTTTAATTATGGTAGATTACACCTGAACATTTTCCAAGACAGACTATCTCCAAGAGCAGAGATAAGAAACCCCATAAGTCAAGAAAGGTGACAAAACAAAATACACTAGAGGAGTAAGTTGAAGTTTCTTGTATGGAAAGCTAACATAAATATTAGACATTTTAACAATTAAATTTATAAATTAGCATACCTTCTTACTAAAGATTTATGTATCTCCATTCTGTTACCTGATACACCTTGTCCAACTTTCAACAAAATATTAAAAAGCAAAAGAAAAGAAGAAACATGATCAGGAAAGAGAAACCAAGAATCAGAACCATATTCAGATATGAAGTAGATATTGGGATTGTGAGACAAGTAACTAATAAAAATAATGTTTAATATGGTAAGGGTTCTAATGAAGAGAGAAGGCAACCTACAAGAACAAGTACATAATATAAACAAAGATGAAAAGTTATAAAATAATCAAAGGAAGTGTTCACACAAATTTTTTTAAAACACTAGAAATAAAACACAGTAATAAAAATGAAGAATGACTTTAATAGACTCAGTGGTAGATTCAACTTGGCCAACAAAAATCAGTAAGAGTAAGAAGAATCAATAGAAACTTTAAAAACTGAAATACACACAGAAAAAAGGATTTAATAAACAACAAAAGAAAAAGAACATTAAAGAATTACTTAACAATATCAAAAGATGTAACATACACAAGTGTAATACAAGAAGTATACACAATAGAGCAGAAGAAATATTTAAAGAAATACAGCCTAAGAGCTGTCTAAAATTAACAGCAGAAAACAAACCACTCATCAAGGAAGATCAGAGTATCAAACAAGATAAATACCAAAAACCCATACCTGGGCATGTTATTTCCAAATGCAGAAAACCAAATACAGAGAGATAATCTTAAAAAGAAGCCTGGGGAGGATATGTGATATCCAATATACAGAGCGCAAGGATGAGAATTACAGTGGAATCATTGCACAAACTCTGCCATCGATGAGGAGTTAAATATTTAATATGTGGATAGAAAAAGAAAAAAATTTTTTTTTCTTGGAGAATTCTATCTCCAGGAAATTATCTTTCAAAAGTGAATGAGAAATAAAGACTTCCTCATATGAATAAAAACAGTCCTGCCCTGCAAGGTATGCTCAAAGTTTTTCAGGGAAAAGGAAAGTTCCATTGATTTGACACAGGATCTAAATAAAGGAAGAGTACCAGAGAAAGAATAAATGAAGATAAAATATTTTATTTTTCTTATTTTTAAACCTTCTAAAATAATTCTTTGTTAAAAAATAGTAGTACACTTGCTTCGAATGATTATGGAATATGGATAAGCAAAAAAAAAGAAAGCAATGTCACAAAGGATGGAAAAGAGAGATGGAAATAAGATACCTGCACAGGTGGATCAGTACAGTTGCAGTGGGTGTAACAGTACAGTATTACTCAAAGTTGAATTTAGATTGTTTTTATTTATTTATTTATTTTTTATTTGTCAGAGAGAGAGAGAGAGCAAGCACAGGCAGACAGAGTGGCAGACAGAGGCAGAGGGAGAAGCAGGCTTCCTAGCAAGGAGCCCGATGTGGGACTCGATCCCAGGACGCTGGGATCATGACCTGAGCTGAAGGCAGCTGCTTAACCAACTGAGCCACCCAGGTGTCCCATAGATCGTTTTAAAATATATATTGAAAGCTCTAGAGCAGCCACTAAATATTTTTTAAAAACAGATATAAATGGGGGTGCCTGGGTGGCTCAGTGGGTTAAAGCCTCTGCCTTTGACTCTGGTCATGATCACCGGGTCCTGGGATTGAGCCCCACATTGGGCTCTCTGCAGAGAGCCTGTTTCCTCCTCTCTCTCCCTGCCTGCCTCTCTGCCTACTTGCGATCTCTGTCTAACAAATAAATAAATAAAATATTTTTAAAAAAACAGATATAAATGGCATATATGCTAAGGGAGGAGAGAAATGGGGTCATAGTAAATATGCAGTTAAAACCAGAATAGGTAGGAAAAAAGGGGGATAGGGAGAAACAACAAAATGTAATGAATAAAAAATACAGATATGATACATATTAATCCAAGTATAGTAATAATCTCTTCAAATAGGAATGTTCTTTAAACACAACTAAAGAAGATGCCACATGAGTAAATTAAATAAGACTGAATTATACATTATGAATAAGAAAACCACTTGACTTTTTAAAGTTTTTATTTAAATTCTGGTTAGTTAACACATAGGGTAATATTAGTTTCAAGTGTATGATATAGCAATTCAACACTTTCATACAACACCCAGTTCTTATCACAATGAGTCGACACACTTTAATCCCTATCACCTATTTAACCCTTAGGGCACCCACCTCCTTTCTGGTAATCATCACTTTGTTGTCTATAGTTAAGAATCTGTTTCTCGTTTTGCCTCTCTCTTTCTCTTTGGTCCCTTTACTCATTTGTTTTTTAAATTCCACATGAGGAGGTATTTGACTTTCCCTGACTGACTTATTTCACTTAGCATAATACTCTCTCTAGCTTCATCCATGTCATTGCAAATGGCAAGATTTCATTCTTTTTTACGGCTAACATTCTGTTGTGTGTATATACCACCTTTTTTTAAATCCATTCATGAGTTGATGGACACTTCAGCTGTTTGCATAACTTGGCCATTATAGATAATTCTGCTGTAAACATCAAGGTGCATGCATCCTTTCAAATCAGTATATTTGTATTCTTTGGGTAAATAGGAGTGTGGTTACTGGGTTGTAGTTCTTTTTCTAACATTTTGAGGAACTTCCATACTATTTTCCAGAGTTGCTCTACCAGTTTGCTTTCCCACCAACAGTGCAAGAGTGTTCCCCTTTCTTCATATCCTCGCCAACATCTTTTGTATCCTGAGTTGTTAAATTTAGCCACTCTGACAGGTATGAGGTGATATCTTATTGTAGTTTTGATTGGCACTTTCCTGATGATGAGTGATGTTGGCCATCTGTATACCTTCTATTGGCCATCTCTATTGGCCATCTGTCTATCTTCTTTGAAAGAATATCTTTTCATGTCTTCTGCCCATTTTTTAAATTGGATTATTCATTTTTTGGGTATTGAGCCTTATAAATTCTTTATATGTTTTGGATATTAATCTTTTATCAGATATGTCATTTGTAAATATCTTCTCCCATTCTGTAAGTTGCCTTTTAGTTTTGTTGATTGTTTTCTTTATCGTGCAGAAGGTTTTGATTTTGATGCAATCTCCATAATTTATTTTTGTTTTTATTTCCCTTCCCTCAGAGACATATCTTGAAAGAAGTTGATAAGGCTGATGTCAAAGAAATCACTGCCTATGTTCCCTTCTAGGATTTTTATGGTTTCAGGTATCACATGTAGGTCTTCAATCCATTTTGAAGTTGTTTTTATATATGGTGTAAGAAAGTGGTCCAGTTTCATTCATTTGCATGTTGCTTTCCAGTTTTCCCAGTACTTTTTGTTGAAGAGATATTCTTTCTCCCATTGCATATTCCTTCCTGCTTTGTCAAAGATTAATGACCATATAGTTGTGGGTTCCTTTCTGGGTTTTCAGTTCTGTTTCATTGATCTATATGTCTATTTCTTGTGCTAGTACCATACAGTTCAGATTACCACAGTTTTGTAATATAACTTGAAATCCAGAATTGTGATGTATCCAGCTTTGCTTTTCATTTTCAAGATTGCTTTGGCATTCAGGGTCTTTTGTTGTTCTGTACAAATTTTAGGATTATTTGTTCTAACTCTGTAAAAAACAGTAGTGGTATTTTGATAGGGATTGTATCAAATGTGTAGATTGCTTTGGTTATTATGGATATTTTAAGAATATTTTTCTTTCAATCCAAGGGCATGGAATGTCTTTCCATTTCTTTGTGTGATCTTCAGTTTCTTTCATCAATGTATTACAGTTTTCAGAATACAGGTATTTTGACTCTTTGACTAGGTTTATTCCTAGGAAGATTATTGGTTTTGGTGCAGTTGTTAATCATATTAATTCCTTAATTTCTCTTTTTGCTTCTTTGTTGTTGGTGTATTAATGAATGAAACTGGACCACTTTCTTACATCAATACTTTGTTATTGGTGTAAATACAACAGATTTCTGTACTTTGATTTTATATCTTGTGACTTTACAGAATTTTTCAGTTCTAGCAGTTTTTTGGTGGAGTCTTTCAGGCTTTTTATATATACTATCATGACATCTGCAAATAGTGAAAGTTTTACTTCCTCCTTTCTGATTTAGATGCCTTTTATGTCTTTGTGTTGTCTGATTGCCTTGGCTAAGACTCCCCTACTCTGTTAAATAAAAGTGGCCAGAGTATACATCCTTGTCTTGTTCCTGATCTTAAAGGAAAAGGTCTTGGTTTTTTTGTTTGTTTGTTTGTTTGTTTTCCATTTAGGATGATATTAGTTGTGAGTTTTTCATATATTGCGTTTATTATGTTGAAGTATGTTCCCTCTAAACCTACTTTGTTGAGGGTTTTTATGAATGGATGTTGTTTTTTGTCAAATGTTTTTCTGCATCTATTGAAATGATCATATGGTTCTTCTTTCTTTTATTAATGTGATGCACTATATTGATTGATTTGCTAATATTGAACCACACTTGCAGCCCAGGAATAAATCCTATTTGATTATGGCAAGTGATTTTTTAATGTATTTTTGGATTTGGAAGAAACCTATTTTAAATATAAGACATAAATGAGTCAAAACTAAAAAGGCAGAAAGTATGTCATGATAATACTATTTTTTATGATAATACTGTTTTAAAAACTGAAGTACCTTATTCAAAATGCATTTAAAGTTTACTTTAAGCTTTAATGCTACAATACAATTTCTCTATTATCACTATAGATTGCACATTCAGAAGTTATAATTACTACATAGTAAACTTTTACTGCTATAGAACCTTTGTTTTGAGGTTTTGTACATTTGAATTAAAAATTTTGGCAACTGAGTAAAAACAGTCAATATCACTTTTAGCATTTGTGTTGTACTCTGAAAAATCCTGTTCCTTAATAATAGCTTCAGCTTTCATTTAAAGTCTCAAAGATACTGAATATTGCTTAAGAAGATGCTTTAAAGAATATTCAATTATCTTTAGATTTAACTCACAGGTTAAATCTTCTACAGGTATTTTGATTAAACAATGAAGATGATATTTCAAGAATATTAAGAAGGCAAAAAAAAAACTATGAATAAATGTAACCCCAAAAAGCTGTGTATTCACATTCTATTTAGATATATTTAAAGTCAGTTTTATGCTGATGACAGATTAGCTGCCTGGGGCAAGGTGTAATTTTGTTTTATTCAAATGGTGAATTAAAATGCACATCAGAGAAATTCTCTTTTTCAACTTTAGAAATTGGTTTCAGAAAGGTTTGTGAGGAAAGAGTGAAGGACAACAAAGT
>PISX010023927.1:0-11441 GCA_004024625.1 Mellivora capensis | reverse complement strand
ATCGAGGGGGAGATGAACCACGAGAGACTATGGACTCTGAAAAACAACCTGAGGGTTTTGAAGGGGTGGGGGCTGGGAGGTTGGGGGAGCCAGGTGGTGGGTATTATGGAGGGCACGCATTGCATGGAGCACTGGGTGCGGTGCAAAAACTATGAATTCTGTTATGCTGAAAAGAAATAAAAAAAGATATTGATAGTTTTGTGTTATTCCTGTTGATGTCTGTTTTCAATGCCTTGAAAAATAGTCATCGTATATATAGAATAAAGATTTTCAAAAACTTTAAACAATGTTGATCATAATCCAATCAATTTAAATTATTTGGTAGACATAGTATCTAGACATACTACCTAGAAAGATATCATGGTAGCAATGAACAATAACAATTATAATGATCTAAAATAACTAAGAATTACAAACCTACATACATTCCTGTGTAATAAATAACTGTGGCATGAAGGTGGTTGAACATCAGTTCCATGATATTATTATTCCTTTATTATTTCAATATATTTGATCTGTTATATGCAAATGGAAGAATAACCTAGTTTTACTTCTTTCATTAGTTATTCATATAATTTCTGTTGTCACAGAAAATCTGCTACATAATAATCCCAGTTATTTTCTTCATCTTTTCCTTTTTTCTATCCATGATTTTATACTAAACAATTTATTCATGGAGTGTGTTATGTCTAGATATCTGATGCTTCTAAGTCAAATGGTACTATTTTTAGCCTCAGCTGAGGAAAACAGAATTAGTATGTTCAGAGAGAACCGGTGGCATATTCTGGATCATATATATGCCAATCTATCTGATCAAGCTGAATGGACTGAAGATACACAACTGATTTTAATTCAGCCAATCCGTTGTGTTTCCAACAACTTACAAGATAGTCTGTTTTGGAATGTACTGGTAAAGTTAAGATAAATTTAATCAGATAAGCACATGCTTTCTCTTAGATGTATTTAAGAAAGAATGTTCAGATGGATACAAAGGAGCAAGTAGCTAAGAGCTAAAACACTGATTGGACATCTGCATTGTCTCTAGTTTTAAGTTGTTTCCAGTTTGGAGCTACTATATTTAAAGTAACCTGAAAACTTTTTGTGGAAATCGTTGTGTAGAAATAAGTTTTCATTTCTCTTGGGTCCTGTAGGGATTTCTGGGTCCCTTTTACTGTTTATGTCCTGACCTTTTGCAAGTCTCGAAATTTCCAGCCACCGTAGATTTTTGATTCTTTCATAACTCAGACGGTGATGAACTGTTTGGGATTCTTTACCTGCTCCTTTGGAATGTGGCTGGAGGCAGAAATTATTAGCAATTGTTTCCCTTCCAAGCAGTATCACAGCAAACCATTGCCTACTGGCCAATATCTGAAAACTGTTATTCTACACATGTTGTTTATAGATATTATAAATAGTTGTATTCTTAAGGTGGAGGGATAAATCTTTTCCCTCTTGTTCCATCATGGCTTCAACTCTAGGCTAACATTTTGAACTTAGTTTAGCCATCACCATGAGCAAGACATAGTTGACATTTTCCCAATTAGTAAATTGATATTCAGAAAGACTAAGAACATTTCCCAAGTTTAAACCTCTAAGAAGTCTTTAATTCAAGATTCCAAGCTACAGTGTTTTGTTTTGTGTCTGTATGATTTTCTGTTATCCTATACAATACATATTTTGATGAAAAAAAAAGAGTACCTCAAGCATTGATAAGAGTAGATATAAATTCTTGTCTGACAGCTTCATATATCTAAAGTATCTATGATTGATTCATAAGCGGGTATGGGAGACAGATGCGGTATGATACTGACAAATACATTTTTATGGAAGTATAAGTTGCAAATATCTTAGGATAGCCTTGGTAAAATTAATAGCCAGTTTTATACAAGAAGAAGTAGAAGGAATAGATATGAATATAAGGATAAATATTTTTCCAATATCTGTAAGACAATGCCTTTAGTCCAAAAATGAGAGCAGGGCAGTTGCTTAGAGAAAAGATGTTTTAGACATTTTAAATATCCACTGGTAAATAAATAGAATGTGATGGCGAACTGCTAGAACTTGATAGGATGAATAAAAGCAGAGTAAAAGACGATTCTAAATATGGACCAGTAAGAGAATGGTTGTAAGCCTTATGTATGTTCAGCTCATTATAACATAACAATTCAAGTTAAAAATTATCAGACAAGTGAAAGGTATATATTTTTTATATTACATAAAAATAATAGGTAAGCTGTCCAAAACCGATACTGTGGTTCTTCTGCAATATCATCAATGAACCAGACATTCCATATCTTTATTTCACCATTCTAGTACAATGCTCCCATTTTTAAGCTTTTATCACATTGTTTAAGACTATGGTTCAAGATTTGTATTTAAGATATCCTCATTGCAAGAAGAAGTAACAGCAGGAGTATAGGTGAAGTCGGTTTACCTTAAACAGCCAGACCCAAACAACACTTTTGCTCACATGTATTTCACCAAAATTTGGTCACGTTGCCAGATTCATGGAAAAAGAGGCTAGAGAAATGTTGACTTTCATTAACAGCAAACATGAGCCCCTAAAATCTGGGCCTGGTAATAAAGAGAATAAGAGAGTATGCACTTTGGCAGCACCTATACTAGAATTGGAACAATACAGAGAAGATTAGCATGGCCCCTGAGCAAGGATGACATGCAAATTTATGAAGCATTCCATAATTTTTGGTTTTTTGACTTTAACAAAAAATGGGAGAATGGATGTTGGACTATGCAAATGGGATTTTTCTATATCAATGTCCATTTCATTTACTAAAAGAGAAACTTGGAAGGAAGGTTATAAACTTAATGTAGGGTAGTCTTGAGTATTTACATGCTATCACATCATGTACGTGGTAATTTCAAATGTAGAACTATGAATGTAAATATGAAATGATGTATATTGGGGATTATATATTATTTGGATAATATATTTGGAAATCTAGTTATTTTGTAGAAAGATATATAATAAGCGAGAGAGACCAAGATATTTTCAGAGGCACAGTGACTAATACTGATGAGTGACTTTGAGGTGGTCTAGAATAAGCAAATATATTCTTCTATATTCTGTTTGCAACTGGAACCAAGGCTACTTAACAGTTTTATCTGCTTGAGCTGTATCTGCATATTTTTAAAAAGATATCATCTTCTATCATCTTGTGAGCCTTCCCTACCACTTTCATTCAGTTCACTCCAGTCATACTGGCCTCCTTTTTACTTTTTAAACTTTCCAAACTCACTGCCCCTTCCTACACCTGCCCTGGAACTTTTGTTCTTGTTACTGATTAGGCTTAAGCCTCCCCTGTTCCTGTATATTCATGGGTCAGTTTCTTGCCTCCACTGTGTCTTTAGCTCAAGGATCACTCTCACATTAGTGTTTTTTGTGACTGCCATATTTAGAATTACAGCCCTTTTACCACAGCCCTTTCACTATTTTTTCCCCTCTCCATAGCATTCATTACCACGTGTCATACTATATTATTTTTTAATTTGTATTTAATTTTTAATTTTGTTTAATGTTAACTATGTTTTTTGTTTTATTTTTAATTTAAAGATTTTATTTATTTGACAGAGAGAGAGAGACAGTGAGAGAGGAAATACAAGCAAGGGGGAGTGGAAGAGGGAAAAGCAGGCTCCCCACTGAGCAGGGAGCCTTAAGCAGAGCTCTATCCAGGACTCTGGGATCATGACCTGAGCCGAAGGCAGACGCTTAACGACTGAGCTACCCAGGTGGCTCAGTGTTAACTATGTTTTATTCAGCGCTTTATTCCCTATAATTTCCCATGCCTATGCCAAATGGCAAACTTGGGTCAACTGTGGAGTGAATTTAACACATTTGGCTTATTCTTTTACTTAAGTGCATCATATAAAAATTTCTTGAACTCCTATCCTAATAAGAATTTTATACCTGAAGAAAATTCTGGAGACTGTTCTGGTTTTGACCTATCCATCTAAGAGAAATAATTTACCTCAGAACTCTGGAACCACTTCAGGAGCTGAAGCACTGAAGTTTGTCTATAGCCATGGTCCTGTAGGTTTCTATTCAGTAAACATATAACAGCATTACTTATCTTCCTTTGTTGGAGCCCAGTTGTGCTAAAAACAGAAGGCACTAATAAGATATATTATATATATATGGATATAAAAGCTGATCAGACTCATAGAGGAATATATTTCTTAGAGTATCTCATTATAGAATTGGAATTAAAAGAGTGTGTTAAACAATGCATGTGCAATATGTTGCTAATTCCCTGTGTTAGAAAAATTGATTTTAATTCAGACTTCTCAAATTGTGACAAAGTTAGACCAGGGTGCCTGGGTGGCTGAGTTGGTTAGGAATCTGCCTTTTGCTTAGGTCATGATCCCAGGTTCCTGGGATCCAGCCTTGCATGAGGGCTTCCTGCTCATCAAGGGAGTCTGTTTCTCCCACTTTGTCTGCCCCACCCCCCAGCTCACAGGAATGGTTGCTTTCTCAAATAAATTAGTTAAAAAATCTAAAAAAAAAAAAAAGGGCCAAGGTGACTTTTAGACTTTATGATATTATCAATATCCTAGTTTAATGCACACAAAAGCATTAGAGTTTAATGCACAGAAAAGTGTAACGTTTCCATTAATCCATTTAGTAGGATTAAAATATACATATATATTTTTTTCTAAGAAATATTCACAGCACAACAAAGTGGCAACACATTTGTTGTTCTCATCTTATTTTTAATGCATTCATACTTTAAAATGTTATATTCGTCACAAACTAATTATTTTCAGTTTTATAGCTTTGTTTTGAAATTAGTTTTACTAGATAGTATAAAAGTTTTAACTTGATTTCATATAGTATGTGTGATTTATTTGGATACTGACTGAACTCCTTTTTCCAATTTATTCACAACCTCGAATAATTTTCCTCAGATTAATGTAATACTATTCATGGTGATAAATTCATAATCATATAAATAGAATCTTTTTGAGCACTGTTACTTTCTGGTGCTTTACAAGTATTACATTTAATTCTCACAACAAGCTGTAGATTAGATATTATTAACTTCTGTATTAGAATTGAGAAAACAAAAACTTACTGAAGTTAATTGACTTAGCTACTCCATAAGTCATAAATCAAATATCCGGTTCCAAAGTCTGCATTATATCTTCTCTCCAATTTCTTCAGAAAACACTTGTTTTCTTTGTTGATATATGTGAAAATGAAGTTATCTTACAGTTTTATTACTACAGCTTCTAGGGTCACTTGGGTGACTCAGTCGGTTAAGCGGCTAACTGCCTTCTACTCAGGTCATGATCCCAGGATCGTGGGATCTAACCCCTCTCCTCCTGCTTACGCTTTCTCTCTCTCTGGGTCAAATAAATAAAATCATAAGAAAAATACAGCTTCTAGGTACCATTGTGAAAGGACACTATGAATCAATACTTTGTGTTCATTTGTCTTATCTCAAAAATTAAATATTTTGCATAACTAAAGCATTGTTTTCTGCCCCATATCTCTAGGTCATTAAACTGAATAAACTTGTTATGTTTATCACGTACGATGACAATAACGATATTGATATTGTGCATGTTATGTTCATTTTATATGTGTTTGGGAATTTGTACATTCACATTTTGGAGTGTAATTTTATTGATACTGGAGTTTGTAATGGGGGTGGAAGTTTACATTAGAGGTGGCAGAAGTGATAGTAGAAAATGTCTCTATTCAAAATTTAGTTTTGCTTAAACCATGATTAGCTCAAGCGGGTTGCACTGAACTAGTTCATAGCTTCTGCCACCTGGATTTGATGATGGAGCCCAGAGTAGTATTTGTGTTTTTATTTTGTCTAGGGAGCTGTGAATATCATGAAGCAGTGTATGCACAGTATGCTTTAATGGTATTTAAGCCATCACTACATGACAGAAGTTGGCATTATTAATGTTATTACACTTAGGTGAAATTTTTCTGTCACTTGTAATTATAACTTTTCAATATGCTTGGTGACCTAGGATTTTTTTTTTCCACGTTCATGTTCTGTATACAGCTGTCTGGAAAGCCTTTTGAACTGAAATGCAACATAGTAGATAATGATATAAACTTCATTTCCAGGTTTCACTTTAGGGAAAGTGCCCCTGGAAGACAAATATGCTGTCTGTTGTAGAAAGGGAAGTGATGATACTTACAGGAAGAGATAGTTACACATTCAATGCCAGGGAATGGAGATGATTTTATACAATTGAAAATGTATCACACTTGTAACAGTTTAATTAGAAACTTATATCAAGCAATTTGAATATCTCAAACACAGGTAAGTTAAGATTATATTCAAAGAAAAGACATGTGACAGGTTGGCATTTTCATTCTCCTGCCTTAAGCAAGAAAAATTTCAACTGAGATTTCTGACCTTAACATAAACCTCAATATAAAATACAATTCAAATACTGTCATTTCCTGAGGACTTTCAATTATTTTCAAGTAAGGAGAGGTTAAAGGTTTTTTTCTTGGTACTCTGTCCCCAAATAGCTCAGGCTCTTCTTCCTCTGAGACATAGAAAAAAATGTAACTTTTTAAAAGTAATTGAGGCTCAGTGGATTAAAAGTGGTTGAGAAAGGGAAAAGAGGTATAGTTAAGGAGGGGAGAGTATGAGAGTGAGAGAAAGGGAAGGGAGTGGGCAAGGAGAAGTGTGTGTCTCCATAGACAGACACAGGAAGAAACTTAGCTTGTAAGGAGGGAGACCTAAGCAGGCAAGTCTGAAGGAGAATAGAGGAAAACACCTTAAGGGAGAAAAAAAGGGAAAGCAATGCAGAGGGAAAAAAGATGTAAAAAAGTTGTTGGGATTTGAGATTAAAACACAGGTTAATATTTAAATAGTTAATAGCATTTCTGTAATTGGATTTGATAGACAATAGTTGGTGCAAAATTAAAATTACATATGTTCTAATTTTTAAAAACCTACAGGCAACTTAGTACAATATAAATTCATTTTATAAAGCACATTCTCCTTTTTAAAATTATTTTTCAGTGTTCCATTCTCAGTGCTCTGTCCTCTTTCCCTTTCACCTTCCTATTCCTTAATGTACTTGTTTAATTATCTAGGAGACACTGAAAAGTGTATAGTATTCAGTTTACATTTGAGGGAAATAATTAAGTAATTATAATAGCCAAAAACAAATGAACAAAAAAAGCCTATCTAGTTTTGACCTCATGTGGTGAAATGGATTTAATCTGGTTCAGATAGAAAAGTAGGGTTAATGCTACATTCTTTTAATTTTCTTTGCTTGTTTCATTGGTTTCCAAGGCCTGTTTATACATTTGGCTACTGCAGTTGTGTTTATTACCTTTGTGATTTACAACAACCATTAGTAAATGTTTTACGAAAAAAAAAAGTATGCCTTCACATTGAGTTGTGGGTTTGACAATAAACTGTATCATGTGTCACTGAGATTGTATGACTTGTGTAGTTAGGACTGAACATCCCTAAATCCATAGAGACTGCTTATAATCACTGAAAATTCCCAGTGGAAGGGCAATGCCAAGAAATTAATATGCTGCATTTTTACCAGGGGACTTTGAACTCTGTCTGGTCTTCTTTTTGGTACTCCTACCTGGTGGGCAAGTTTGATTCATAAGTAAGCAAATGTTCCTTTTGCTTAAACTAGAAACAGGCCTTAAAATAATTTTACCAGCTACCTCTCTTTAACTATTTGAGCCTTCCACATATATAAATGGTCTTCAGAGGCAATGGGAGAGATGCTTTCTCCTGAAAGGAGTCTGGTGGCCCCCCTCTTGTTTTCTGGGCTGCACGAGAAATTTCAGGGAAAGAAAGAACCTGTATAGAAAAAGGAACCAAAAATGTTTTCACATCCAAAGACCTACAAAGATCAATTGAGAAAATCCCAGTACAAGAGGAATTACTGGTTTTCTTTCCCCTACCACATAGTATAGGACTACCTTTGACTTGATTATTGCTGTCCCTTATCCTGAGAAAGTAGAAGAAGGGACAGACATGAACATCTGGAGTTCTTTTGATCAGATAGAGTGCTGGTATTAATGGTGGAAGTCATAATTGTAGAGGGAATTCAATAAGTATAGAAATGAAAATACTGGCCAATAATATGACAGGTAGGGAAATAAAACATAAATTTAAAAAATGTTTTTCTGTAAGAAAAAAATAACTTCCTCCTCCATCCATTTAGAAAATGATCCAATGTAATCAAACTGCATTGAGAGTCTCAGTAATATTATAAAGTAGTAAAAAATATTGGGGTCCAAAATCCATCAATAGTACTCAAAAATTGGACCAAAATATGGTATCTGGGGACTTTTATTGAGGTAAGGACCTTCTTTAAGTTCAAACATAACTTATGTGCTTGCTTTTTTTTTTTTTAACAAAGTAATGAGCACTTTTATTTTTTTTAAATTTTTTTAAAATTTCTTTTCAGCATAACAGAATTCATAGTTTTTGCACCACACCCAGTGCTCCATGCAATGCGTGCCCTCCATAACACCCACCACCTGGCTCCCCCAACCTCCCACCTCCCGACCCTTCAAAACCCTCAGGTTGTTTTTTAGAGTCCATAGTCTCTCATGGTTCATCTCCCCCTTAATTTTCCCTCAACTCCCTTCTCCTCTCCATCTCCCCATGTCCTCCATGTTATCTGTTATGCTCTGCAAATAAGTGAAACCATATGATAATTGACTCTCTCTGCTTGACTTATTTCACTCAGCATAATCTCTTCCAGTCCCGTCCATGTTGCTACAAAAGTTGGGTATTCATCCTTTCTGATGGAGGCATAATAATCCATAGTGTATATGGACCACTTCTTCCTTATCCATTCGTCCGTTGAAGGGCATCTTGGTTCTTCCCACAGTTTGGTGACCGTGGCCATTGCTGCTATAAACATTGGGGTACAGATGGCCCTTCTTTTCACCACATCTGTATCTTTGGGGTAAATACCCAGTAGCGCAATTGCAAGGTCATAGGGAAGCTCTATTTTTAAATTCTTGAGGAATCTCCACACTGTTCTCCAGAGTGGCTGCACCAACTTGCATTCCCACCAACAGTGTAAGAAGGTTCCCCCTTCTCCACATCCTCTCCAAAACACGTTGCTTCCCGTCTTGCTAATTTTGGCCATTCTAACTGGTGTGAGGTGCTATCTCAGTGTGGTTTTAATTTGAATCTCCCTGATGGCTAGTGATGATGAACATTTTTTCATGTGTCTGATAGCCATTTGTATGTCTTCATTGGAGAAATGTTTGTTCATATCTTCTGCCCATTTTTTGATATGATTATCTGTTTTGTGTGTGTTGAGTTTGAGAAGTTCTTTATGGATCCTGGATATCAACCTTTTGTCCGTACTGTCATTTGCAAATATCTTCTCCCATTCCGTGGGTTGCCGCTTTGTTTTGTTGACTGTTTCCTCTGCTGTGCAGAAGCTTTTGATCTTGATGAAGTCCCAAAAGTTCATTTTCACTTTTGTTTCCTTTGCCTTTGGAGACACATCTTGAAAGAAGTTGCTGTGGCTGATATCAAAGAGGTTACTGCCTATGTTCTCCTCTAGGATTCTGATGGATTCCTGTCTCACGTTGAGGTCCTTTATCCATTTTGAGTTTCTTTGTGTATGGTGTAAGAGAATGGTCCAGTTTCATTCTTCTACATATAGCTGTCCAATTTTCCTAGCACCATTTATTGAGGAGACTGTCTTTTTTCCACTGTATATTTTTTCCTGCTTTGTCGAAGATTATTTGACCATAGAGTTGAGGGTCCATATCTGGGCTCTCTACTCTGTTCCATTAGTCTATGTGTCTGTTCTTATGCCAGTACCATGCTGTCTTGGTGATCAAAGCTTTGTAGTAAAGCTTGAAATCAGGTACCGTGATGCCACCAGTTTTATTTTTGTTTTTCAACATTTCCTTAGCGATTCGGGGTCTCTTCTGATTCCATACAAATTTTAGGATTATTTGCTCCAGCTCTTTGAAAAATACCGGTGGAATTTTGATGGGAATGGCATTAAAAGTATAGATTGCTCTAGGTAGTATAGACATTGTAACAATGTTTATTCTTCTGATCCAAGAACATGGAATGGTCTTCCATCTTTTTGTGTCTTCTTCATTTTCTTTCATGAATGTTCTGTAGTTCCTCGAGTACAGATCCTTTATCTCTTTGGTTAGGTTTATTCCCTGGTATCTTATGGTTCTTGGTGCTATAGTAAATGGAATCGATTCTCTAATTTCCCTTTCTGTATTTTCATTGTTAGTGTATAAGAAAGCCACTGATTTCTGTACATTGACTTTGTATCCTGCCACATTACTGAATTGCTGTATGAGTTCTAGTAGTTTGGGCATGGAGTCTTTTGGGTTTTCCATATAAAGTATTATGTCATCTGCGAAGAGAGAGAGTTTGACTTCTTCCTTGCCAATTTAGATACCTTTTATTTCTCTTTGTTGTCTGATTGCTGTTGCTAGGACTTCTAATACTATGTTGAACAAGAGTGGTGAGAGTGGGCATCCTTGTCATGTTCCTGATCTCAACGGGAAGGCTGTGAGCTTCTTCCCATTGAGGATGATGTTTGCTATGGGTCTTTCATAGATAGATTTTATGAAGTTCAGGAATGTTCCCTCTATCCCTATACTTTGAAGCGTTTTAATCAGGAACGGATGCTGGATTTTGTCAAATGCTTTTTCTGCATCAATTGAGAGGACCATGTGGTTCTTCTCTCTTCTCTTATTAATTTGTTCTATCACATTGATTGATTTGCGAATGTTGAACCACCCTTGTAAGCCAGGGATGAATCCCACCTGGTCATGGTGGATGATCTTTTTAATGTGCTGTTGGATCCTGTTTGCTAGGATCTTGTTGAGAATCTTACCATCCATATTCATCAGTGATATTGGTCTGAAATTCTCCTTTTTGGTGTGGTCTTTGCCTGGTTTGGGTTTCAGGGTAATGCTGGCTTCATAAAAAGAGTCTGGAAGTTTTCCTTCAGCTTCAATTTTTTGAAACAGCTTCAGGAGAATAGGTGTTATTTCTTCTTTGAAAGTTTGGTAGAATTCCCCAGGGAATCTGTCAGGTCCTGGGCTCTTGCTTTTTGGGAGGTTTTTGATCACTGCTTCAATCTCATTACTAGATATCGATCTATTCAGGTTGTCACTTTCTTCCTGGTTCAATTTGGGAGTTTATATTTTTCTAGGAATGCATCCATTTCATCTAGGTTGCTTAACTTATTGGTATATAACTGTTGATAATAACTTCTGATGATTGTTTCTACTTCCTTGGTGTTAGTTGTGATCTCTCCCTTTTCATTCATAATTTTATTAATTTGAGCTTTCTCTCTTTTCTTTTGGATTAGTGTGGCCAATGGTTTATCAATCTTATTGATTCTTTCAAAAAACCAGCTTCTAGTTTCATTGATACGTTCTACTGTATCTCTAGTTTCTACCTCATTCA
>PISX010023926.1:0-28853 GCA_004024625.1 Mellivora capensis | reverse complement strand
TGCTGGCGAGGATGTGGAGAAAGGGGAACCCTCCTACACTGTTGGTGGGAATGCAAGCTGGTGCAACCGCTCTGGAAAACAGCGTGGAGGTTCCTCAAAAAGTTGAAAATAGAACTACCCTATGACCCAGCAATTGCACTACTGGGTATTTACCCTAAAGATAGAAACGTAGTGATCCGAAGGGGCACGTGCACCCGAAAGTTTATAGCAGCAATGTCTACAATAGCCAAACTATGGAAAGAGCCTAGATGTCCATCAACAGATAAATGGATAAAGAAGATGTGGTATATATACACGATGGAATACTATGCAGCCATCAAAGAAATGAAATCTTGCCATTCGCAACAACGTGGATGGAACTAGAGGGTATCATGCTTAGTGAAATAAGTCAATCAGAGAAAGACAACTATCATATGATATCCCTGATATGAGGAAGTGGAGATGCAACATGGAGTACTAGGGGAGTAGAAAAAGAAGAAAAGAAACAAGATGGGATTGGGAGGGAGACAAACCATAAGTGACTCTTAATCTCACAAAACAAACTGAGGGTTGCTGGCGGGAGGGGGGTTGGGAAAGGGGGGTGGGGTAATGGACATTGGGGAGGGTAAGTGTTATGGTTAGTGCTGTGAAGTGTGTAAACCTGGCGATTCACAGACATGTACCCCTGGGGAAAAAATATGTTTATAAAAAATAAAAATAATAAAAAAAAAGATACAAATACAGATGTAGTGATCCAAAAAAAAAAGAAAAAGAACTGCAGTAACCAGGACGCCTGGGTGGCTCAGTTGGTTAAGCGGCTGCCTTCAGCTCAGGTCATGATCCCAGCATCCTGGGATCGAGTCCCGCATTGGGCTCCTTGCTCGGCAGGGAGCCTGCTTCTCCCTCTGCCTCTGCCTGCCACTCTGTCTGCCTGTGCTCGCTCGCTCTCTCACCCTCTCTCTCTGACAAATTAAAAAAAAAAAAAACAACCCTGCAGTAACCAATCACCAATATGGCACTTAATGATCTACCTCCCCTGGAATTCTTGCTCTCTCTGAATCAGTGTTTGCTCTGGGTGCCAGTTGAATAAAGTGGAAATCATGATACATGATTTTGGAAGCTAAATGGCGTTACAGTTTCTTCCTTGGTCTCTCACTTTTTCTGGGGAAAGTCAGCTAGCTACCATGCCATGAAAATATTCAGGTAGCCCTGTGGAGAGGCCCATATAGAGAGGAACTGTGTGTGGTTCCCATCTAATAACCAGCACCAGTTTTCCAAGCTGCACTTGAAAGATCCCCATTGGAAATGGACCCCCTAGCCCCAGTCAAGTGCTCTGATAATTGCAGCCCTACTCAATATCTAACTGCAGCCTCATACTAGATCTTGAGACACAACCACCAACTAGGTCACTATGGAATCCTTACCCACAGAACTGTGAGAGATTATAAATGGTGGTTGTTGTTTAAAACCACTATATTTATGATAGTAATTTGTTACATAGCAATAAATAATAATATATTCACCCTTAAAAAAGAAAGTCCAGAAATCAACACAATCAAGTAGCTTTGGAAACACATGTGCATAGATAAATTCATCAGCAACTGAATTTGCTCTCTTCTGGTTGAAATTATTATAAACTCTAGAGCTTTACTTGTGTCCTTATCCTAACTCTGGGACTGAGTGGCTGCTGCTTGATGTAGAGCACATTTTAGAACTATTTTGAGCCTTTTTTTTAAATTTATGAAATGGGTTAATAATATCTACCTAGCAGTTTGTTGAGAGGATTAAATATGCCACAAGTCTTAAAGTCTTTGGCATGACATAAAAGTCATCAGAAAATGTTTCTTTATTTTTTATTTTCCTAAAGCTTTTAGATAGATGAAGTCTTGGTTATAAAGACTACACATTGAGTAAAATAACTTACAGTATTGATTTAAAAAAAAAATTCTAGAGGATAATTTAACAACCAATAGCTTTAGATTTTCTCAATACATCTAAACAGTGCTTTTGGGTGAGATAGATTGGTCATGTCTTCACAGTGCTCTTATTGCCAAATTCTATTTATTAAACCAATTGCTATTTGGAATGCTATGTGGATTTAGAAGAAAAATTCATATTAATTGCAAGGATTGAGAGAACATTTTCTCAATGTAGCTTCAAATATTTGGAGGAGTATTACAAAACAGTAGAAAACAGTCACTAATAAAATGATATGTTCTATTTTGAAACACAGTAGTTTGATTAAAGGAAAGCAGGGAGGGAGGGGAAGACAAAGCTGAGCTGAAATCTCTCCAAATCCATGGCAGATGTGGTCTAAGGATTTAGGGAGCTTTATACTTAAAATCTTTAGCCTGCTGCAGAGATTAAATATTCACCTGCAGGTTTTCACTCTTACTAGAGAATCTTTCTAAATTTGTCCTCACCTTTGTTTTGCAGCATACATTACCAAAAATAAATAAATAAATAAATAAATAAATAAATAAAAAGTACACTTCCAGATAGTTAGCAAGCAGTAGGGTCTCTGTTTACTCAGCCTGTACTTCCTCAATCTTTGTATCTGCAAATGTCCTGGAGTTGTTCTGAGTGTTTTAGTTCCAATTTAGGCTCCAGAGGATTTGGATTTGGCCAAACTGAAGTGAGAAAACCTGTCTGTCTAATCCAGGACTTGCCCTGTTGGGTCCTCCTGAATTTGGAATTATACATGTATTCTGCCATGTTTCCTGGCATCATTCAACCTATCTGAGGTTATCCCCATAATTCAACTTTTAGCCTCAACAGACCAAGAATATGAAGACCACCTGCAACTCATGTAATCTGAACTTGCCCGAAATTGGAGATTTTTAAACCACCAAACTAAAAGAGAATCCAAAAGCTAGACCGAATTTATGCAATGTATTTTATCCCTAACAATTTACATCTGCTACCTCCTGCATGGATTCACCTTTATATTCTAAATAATTACACCTCTGTCTTTCCATATCACATCTAGAAGTCCTGAGAGTTGATAATGCATGTTATATATTTATATATGTTAAATATATAACATATCATATATTTTTATATAATGTATATAACTTTTATATAAATATTTTAATGTAAACATATATGCATTCATAGATATTTAAGTATTAAGGTTAAAAGAAAATTCCAAACTGGCACTGTTCAATATGGCAGCCACTAGCCATATGTAAACTAAGTTACATTAAAAATTTGAGCCCTAAATTGCACTAGTCTTACTTCAGATGCTTGGTAGTGGAATTCATGGAAAGTGCATATTTAGAACATTTCTGTCATTACAGAAGGTTCTGCTAGGTGTCTCTATTCTTTTTTTTTTTTTTTAAGATTTTATTTATTTATTTGAGAGAGAGAGACAGAGTGAGACAGCATGAGAGGGGAGGTTAGAGGGAGAAGCAGACTCCCCATGGAGCTGGAAGCCTGATGTGGGACTCGATCCCAGGACTCCAGGATCATGACCCAAGCCAAAGGCAGTTGCCTAACCAACTGAGCCACCCAGACACCCCCAAGGTGTCTCTATTCTTAAAAAACAAAAAACAAACAAACAAACAAAACCATGGTTCTGTTCTAGACCCTTGAAGTCGCTCTGAAAAAATACTGACTCTTTAGCCTGTAGTCCATGCCTCCTTTAGGAGACAGATAATGGCATTGATGCTTTCAACAAAGTATTCTTACGACAGGTAGTTTAGACAGAAATTGAATAGAAAAAAAATACAAAGGAAGTGGGGGTGGGGAGGAGGAAAGAAGAAGGGAGGAAGGAAGGAGGAAACTTTCTATGTGTTTGGGCCTTTCTCACACATAGTACCAATTAAATTTTAATGGTAAACCCTGGGACTAAGTTTGTTTGAATCCAAGTAAAATACTCCCTCCTCTCTATGTTTGGGCATCCTTCTTTGGGATAACTTAACTAAATGTTCTGCTGAATTGGTCTGTCAGGCTGTGACTGTGTAACCATAACATTGTCTTACTGGAGAAAGCCAAACCAGAACAAAACAAATAGTCATTCTCCTTGCTGGGTTACATTTCTGTGACTGTGCCAAGGGCAGTGACCTGTTATTACTACTTACAGAATGTTAATTAAGATCGCCCATGGACTCAACACAATTTTTCACACTCCTTATGTTCATGTAGACTTGACTTAAAAGTTTATTTCTCTAACTGGACATTTCTCTAGAAGAGTGTAACTCTAAAATAATATTACTACTGCATATTAGTCACAGGAGTATGATATGATTTTGTGTAATTCATGATGAATGAACAGCCCGGGGAAATTTTTCCTTCAAGTTTCCCCTGATAAGCATGGCCTGAGCCTCATAGGTATAGAGCAAACAATTTTTTATGAACTGGACATTATGATAAATTTCCTTTACCTTAGCTTTTATACTTGTGTAATTATTCCATAGTCTTCATACACCTGAGGTTAAGGATCTGTTTACAGAACTTGAGACAACGTTAGAGGACATAAACTTGCAGAGTCAAACAAAATGTGCTGTGTGATGTTTGTAATATGCAAAAGAGAACATACGAAAAGAATTTTTTTTTTAAACATTGCTTCTTAAAACACAGGGGATGACTTTTTGAGGCATATGTTACTGAGGAGTGTTAGGTCTGAAAAAATTTTGGTGATGGAGAAGACTACTTTCTAGTGTACTCTCTTTCATTCTTTTTTAAATATATTTTTTCTGAATCCTTTATTCTTTAATTAATCTCTCTTCCTCTGTCAAAAGAGGACAACTTTTTCAGACTTTCCATAATAGGTGCCCCAGAACTTTTCACTTTTGTGCCCCAGTAATGGACATTGCCTCAAGCTCTGGATCTTTAGTCTTCTCCAGTCACAAAAATATTTATCCATCTCAGAAAACTAATCATTTGTTTAAAAAATAACCCCTTCCAAATGATGCTTAATGTTAACATTTGTCTTCAACTCCAGCTAATAATGAGAATGTCAGGTATGGTAGAAAATTGTTGGGATCTTTCTTGCCTTGAGCGTGATACTGGGCTGCCTATTCATTATTATTGTCTTATTGATATACAACTCACATACCATAAACTTCATCCTTTTAAAGTGTAAGATTCGATGATTTTTTAGGGTATTCACAAAGGTTTAAAACCATCACCACTATCTAATTCTGGAACATTCAGTCACCCTAAAAATAAACATACCCATTAGCATTCTCTCCCTATTCCCCCTTCCCATCATTCCTTAGCAATTACTAATCTACTATCTATCTCAATGAGTTTAGCAATTCTGGACATTTCATATAAATAGAATCATATACTATGTGCCCTATTGTTGCTGGCTTCTTTCATTTAGTAAGCATACTGTTTCCAAGATTTATCTGTGTTGTAGCATGTGTCTGTATTTTATTCTTTTTTATGTCTGAATAATATTCCATTATGAAGGCATATCACATTTGTTTCTCTATTCATTAGTTGGGTTTGTTACTTCTTTCCCCCCACTATTTAGATACTATGGATAATGCTGCAATGAACATTTATTATAATTGTTTGGTAAACATGGTTTATAATTTACGGGGGTATATACATAAGAGTGAAATTGCTGAATAATACACTAACTCTGTGTTTAACTGTTAAAGAACTGCCCAGTTGTTTTCCAAAGATTATGGTAGTTCCAGTGTATTCATATCCTCATCAATACTTCTTATTGTCCTTTTATTTATCTTTTTTTTTAATTTTAGCCACATAATGAGTGTGAAGTGGTATCTCATTACAGTTTTAATTGCATTAACCTAATGATGCTGAGCATTTTTTCATGTGCTTATTGATCATTTGTATATTTTCTTTGTAGAAACATTGATTGAAATCTTGACCATTTTTTTTCTTTTAAAGATTTATTTATTTATTTGGGAGGAAGAGAGAGAGGTGGGGGTGGGAGAGGGACAGAGGGAGAGGGAGAGAAAGTCCTAAGCAGACTCTGTGCTGAGTGTGGAACCTGATGGGGAGCTCACCCTCAAATTGCACGATGCTGAGATCATAGCCTGAGCCAAAACCAAGAGTTGGTGCTTAACCAACTCTGCCACTCAGGGCCCCTCTTATGACCATTCTTAAATTGGTTTTGTTTTTTGGTTTTTGGGTTTTTGTTAATGTTTAAGTTCTTTTTTTTCCCCCTAGAGATAGAGAAAATATGTGTAGGTACATGTGTGGGTGTGCATGAGATCATGACCTCAGCCAAAATCAAGAGTCTGACACTTAACCACCTGAGCCACCCAGGCGCCCCTATGTTCTAATAGTTCCTTATGTATTTACCTTCTACCAGATAGATAATTTGCAAATATTTTCTCCCTGCCTGTAGGTTGTCTTTTTACTTTCTTTTTGGTAAACTTTGAAGCACAAAAGTTTTTAATTTTGATGAAGTTCAACTAATTTTATATTTTATCTTAACTTCAGGCTTGCACTTTTGGTGTCTAAGCAACCATTGCTTACCCAAGTTAATGAAGATTTATGCCTAGGTTTTCTATTAAGATTTTTTTGTAATTTTGGCTTTTAAATTTAGGTCTTTGATTCATTTTGATTTAACTTTTGTATATAGTTTGAGGTTCAACTTTATTCTTTTATATCTGGATATCAAGTGGTCCAGCACCATTTATAGAAAAGACTTCTCTTTCTCTATTGAAAATTTGCCTTGTCACCCTTGGCAAAAATTAATTAATAAATGTAGGAGTTTATTTTTGAGGTCTCAAATCTATTAATCTATTTCTTTCCTTATGTTAGTACCACATTGTTTTGATCACTGTAGTTTTGTAATAAGTATTGAAATTGGGAAGTGTGCGTCTTTTAACTTTCTTTTTCTTTTTAAAGACTGTTCTGGTTATTCTGACTCCCTTGTATTTTCATATGAATTTTAGGATCACTATATCAATTTTCTTTTTTTAAAAGAAAAAGCCAGCTTGAAATTTGATACAGATTACTTTGAATCTGAAGATAAACTGGGGGAATATTGCCATTTTAACAATCTTAAGCCTTCAATCTATGAACATAGAATACCCTTTTTCCCCCTTAGGTACTCCTTAATTTCTTTCAATAATGTTTTGTAGTTTTTAGTGTAAAAATCCTGTACTTTTAATTAAATTTATTCTTAAATATTTTATCTTTTTTATGCTTTTAAAAGTGGAATTTTTTCTTAATTTCATTTTTGTATTATTTAACCAACTGAATTACCCAGGCGCCCCTTTAACACTGTTTTTTTGTCCAGAGTATTACTGATCTGTTTTAATAGTCATCAATAAGATGCTTAAAATAACCTCATGACTTGCTTAGGTCTATATTTTCTCAACAGTTGGAATGACTAAGTCTTGAGAGGTTAAATTACTTACATTCTCATGTGTAATAAGTAGTCAATCCAAATGCTAACACAGATGTGGGTCTCTTTCAGCCACATGTCCTTTCAGTTACCCCTTCATGTGTGTTAGGCCCCAGTGATGAAGTTGTTGAAAGGACATAGGACTGAGATGTATTGGGATAGAGTCAATTTTGCTGGAGTATCTACATTTCTCTGCTAATCTAGAAGTCACATGACAAAATTTCTCTTCCAAAATTTTTCTTCCATTGTCTCTCTGACAATGGCAGAGAGATCAGAAATTCTCAAACCTCCAGTTCACCTGATGCCATCGAAACTTGAATCAGTTCAATTTTCTTTGGATCGAGGCACTGGTAAAGAAATTGATTTACTGCTTGGAGAGAAAGAGATACAGTTTATAAACATATATGTATATTGTATAAAGATCCTATTTTCAACTCTACTTTGAAATTTATATTGTTCCTTGATTCAATACATGTTTTACCAAAAAAACCATTGACACTTACTAGAAAGGATAAACTCAAACTGTCTGTGGATTGTTAGACACTAACTTTCCTAGCAGGGTTTTCTCCAGTCAATATATTTATAACATTATCTTTAACAGCAAAACTCATGGTCTTATTGAAGCTCGGTAATTCTTACTCTTGCTTCAAAACTATAAATATGATTTTGACTTCAATATTTGCTAATAACGATTCCTTATTTATGGATATTAGATTCATGCTTAACACTAAAATTAGTTCAGCTCGAGGCGTAAATGGACTACATTTGCTCCTTTTGTCTGTCATGCTAATTACTACCAATCTCTATAGACCAGTCAAGCATTCAGACTGCCATTATAATCAGACTAAACATTACATGTACATGTGTGCATGCGCGCACACACTCTCTCACAGGCTCAACCCAAGAATTGCATTTTTGTAGCACAGTATTACAACTTCACTGAATAATAGTGGAGTAACAAAAACTAAGTACATAAAATATTTTTTGTACAAATCTTTAGAATGGTAATTTTTAAATTTATACTGCATTATTCTGGAACATGTAAATGGTTATAATATTTCTAGATGAAATTTGACATTTACTGTGACAATAATAAACCTATTAATGAAGCCCAAGGTGACTGTGTATGATATGGAGTGTTTCATTCATTCCCATCTTGGCTTCTCCATTTTCTGTGTAACCCTGGGCAAATTTGTTTCATTCTTCGGTGGCTCAAGTTTTACATATGTAAAATTGAAGAAATAATTGCCATTTATATATTATTTTTTGTGAAAAGATATCATGAGAATTAATGAGATTATTAGTTGGTAGACCTCCAGGCCATTGTCACTGCAAAGATAAGATTATTGGCCTCTAGAGGAAGAGGGATGGGAGGGTTTAGGAGGGAGAGAAAGCATCCTTGATGAAGTGGAAGATAGATTAGAAATGGAGCCAAGTAATGACATCAGCTTTTAAAAGACCAGAGAAAGGGAATCAGAAAGGCAGAAAGAAGTTCTTCATTTCCCGTTGTTTTAATATGGACCTGTCTTCACTAATGTTGTACCACCCAACGCAGACCAGGTGATACATGTTTCCTCTCTTCTCCATTGTAATGTCCAGTGTCCACTCTCTCTTTCCATCAGTAATCACAGGAGACTGTTAATGTGACTTTTTTATATACTACCCTGTGATACCTAAAGTCAGATGCTGTATCTTATTTGTCCACAGATCCACAGAATAGAGCACAAGGTCAGGCACTTACTAGTGCTCCAATAAATAAATAAATATAAAAAGAAAATATAGATTTGGATGGTAGGAGATTTTGATATGGTTGAAAGGTGCCATTTTGTTGGGAGAGGAGAAGTGGCTTCCTATTCTGTAATGAATTTTCTGTGAACAACATTTTTTGGCACTCTGAAATGGATGTCAGGAAAGGCTTTAATCTAATATTCATTCGTTCATTTCTTTAATTGTCCAATTGCCAAGCCTTGTTTTCTATGATGACAGAGAAGCAGGAAGAGCTTCCTATTAAGCTGAAATTGATGTTCAAAGTAGAGGTACTCAGCACTAAATCTGAATTAGTAATCAACTAATTAGATCAGTCCATATGCTTGATGGTGATGTTTTAGTTAACATTTTCTTTAATCAGCTAATGATGCAATCCACAAAGCTTGCCTTTTTCACTTTAAACTTCTTAAGTGTGAAGTCTTCTAATCATCTTTTAGCAAAATATATACCTAAAAATGGAGAGAGCTTTTTGAAATTTTTAGATCTAAGCCTAATTTCTATTTTAGTAAAAAACAACAACAACAAACCCAACAACAACAACAACAAAAAAACAACTATCCCCTTTACTCATTTTTCTCTCTTCTTAACGAGATTACAGTTAAACCATTTTTGTTTCCCAGGGACCTAAGCACAAAAGCAAATGCCTATTCTAAATAATAACAAATGATACCACATGCCAAATTGTCCAGTGTAACATGTCTCCCTGTCATCATGGTGCAGGCAACTCATTCCAAAGTGGCTGAAGAGACACCAAAGGTCTCAGTTTTATAGAATTTTAGATGGTTTGCCTGCTCATATGGTTTATAGAGGTGAAAAACTGCCAGAGTTACCTAATTCATGTCTCCAAGCATAAATGGAGACACTGAGAAACAGCTGCAGAGATGCCCAGGCTGCTGGTGGAATGCCCAATCCAGGTTTGTGTCCCCCGACGCCATGCTTCTTGCCTGAATTCAGCATTATGTTGTTCAAGTATAGGGCTGTGAAATAACTCGATTTCTCCATTCTCTCCTTCTGCCCCTCCTGCTCATTACTCTATTTAATTAACATGCAGTAAAGAGGCCTTTAAGCATTTATTCTACTATTGTTTTTATGGAGACTCTTATTTATGGATATTAGATTATGGATATTAGATAACACTAGATAATTCATATCTAGTGTTAGAGATTTAATACATTTGTAAAACAAAGAAGAAATGAAAACAAAGTGATTTAAAAAACATCTGTCAGGGGCGCCTGGGTGGCTCAGTGGGTTAAGCCGCTGCCTTCGGCTCAGGTCATGATCTCAGGGTCCTGGGATCGAGTCCCACATCGGGCTCTCTGCTCAGTGGGGAGCCTGCTTCCCTCTCTCTCTCTCTCTCTCTCTCTGCCTGCCTCTCTGCCTACTTGTGATCTCTGTCAAATAAATAAATAAAATCTTAAAAAAAAAATCTGTCATAGCGAACATACTACTGTAAATAATTTCCATAATGTTAAGAGCCAGTGTCCATGTTTTATTTAAATGGCAAAAGGCTTCTAATCCATAGAAACGTTTAAAAAATCTATAAAAACATTTAACTATGAAATATGGCACATATTTAAGAAAACAAGCAAAAAAGCATGGCTTTGGCAACAGAAGAACTTAACCTTTTCTTTTCCTGAGGAAAAAAAAAATCTTACATTGTGTTATGTAGCTTTGATTTCCCTTTCATAATTCCCAGGCCTTTCCTATCCATTTTTTTAATGAGCATCAGTGCACTGCTGGATAGATATTAAGTTTGCAAAAATATATGTACTCATTATGCAAAATTAAGGGCCTTACATATGAGTGCTTTTGTACAAAAGTTTGTCCTATGTCACTAAATGGAAACTTAGAATGCTTTTCTATGGCAATGATATTATAAATCGTACTTAATTTTGTAGGCTAGTTCATGAAAGGCTGGCTTTTTTTTTTTCAGTTTGGTAGTTTCATTTCTTTAATTTTATTTTTAATTTTTTAATTTTTATTAACATATAATGTATTATTAGCCCCAGGGGTACAGGTCTGTGAATCATCAGGCGTACACACTTCACAGCAATCACCATAGTACATACCCTCCCCAGTGTCCACAACCTAACCACCCTCTCCCTATCCCCTTCCCCTGGCAACCCTCAGTTTGTTTTGTGAGATTAAGAGTCTCTTATGGTTTGTCTCCCTCCCCATCCCATCTTGTTTCATTTTTTCTGTCCCTATTCCCCAAGCCCCCCACTTTACCTCTCAAATTCCTCATATCAGGGAGAGCATATATTAATTGTCTTTCTCTGACTTATTTCGCTCAATATAATACCCTCTAGTTCCATCCACTTTATTGCAAATGGCAAGATTTCATTTCTTTTGATGGCTGCATAGTATTCCATTGTACATATATATACCACGTCTTCTTTATCCATTCATCTGTTGATGGACACCTAGGTTCTTTCCATAGTTTGGCTATTGTAGACATTGCTGCTATAAACATTCGGGTGCACGTGCCCCTTCGGATCACTACATTTGTATCTTTAGGGTAAATACCCAGTACTGCGATTGCTGGGTGGTAGGGTAGCTCTATTTTCAACTTTTGGAGGAACCTCAATGATGTTTTCCAGAGGGGCTGCACCAGCTTGCATTCCCACCAACAGTGTAGGAGGGTTCCCTTTTCTGCGCATCCTCGCCAGCATCTGTCGTTTCCTGACTTGTTAATTTTAGCCATTCTGACTGGTGTGAGGTGATATCTCATTGTGGTTTTGATTTGTATTTCCCTGATGCCGAGTGATGTGGAGGACTTTTTCATGTGTCTGTTGGAAAGACTGGCTTTTTAATATTCCAGGACAGAACTTAAAAAGCAGAAACCCATGTCCTGTGGTGGCAGCAGTGAGGGCAGTGTCCTCCTCCTTTCTCAGCAATTGCAAAATAGTTACATCATCCCTCCCTGAGGGGTCAGATGTAGAGTATTCCTAGAACAGAAGTTCATAGTTTGTGGTCGGTTCATGTGAGAAATAAATGATGTGCTAACTTCCTTATTGTGTTGAACAATAATAAAGAGGTGGGCATACAAATACATATTCACAGACATCCAGTAGAAAATGAAATGCAAAATAATGTCTGTATGCCCCTCCCCGCCAACACAGAAAGAAAACTAAATTCACACGCCATTTCCTGCGTAAGAGAAACAGTCTCATACAGATCATTTAAACTTTATTTCAGCCCTGTCAGGAGGGCATTATTATGTCCAGTTCACAAATGAGAAAACTGAGCACAGCAGGCCCAGCTATTTGTCTCCAGTGTCTCAGCCTCTAGGTAGATGAACTCGGATTCAAACTCTACCCGAGATTGGTTCTTTTGCCAACCTAAATGGCCCCTATCAAACTCGGTCTGGGAGCAAAGAGGTTCAAGGATACATTTTCAAATAAAAGCCAAGCTAAGCATTCTGAAAGCCTCTCCTTGCATAGATTTAAGTGTCCCTAGCAACAACAACAATAAAAAAAAAAAAAAGAAAGAAAAAAAAAGGGAAGAAAGCAACTTTAAATGATAATTACAATAATTCCTCAGAGGACATAAACAGAATTTTTAAAACCACATAATTAAAGACATCAGTATAACTATCTGGCCTAGGTTTCAGATCTAACCACCAAAGTGGAGCTAAAACCAATTTATCCATTCTCCAAAGCGAAGGCTGCCAGCCAATAATGTCTCAAAGGAATGGAACAAATATTCAATTTAAGCATAAACACCATAGTTTTCAGATAGTGGTGCTGGTGTGGATCCTTAAAAAAAATTACATGCGGAATAATTTATATTTCCCTTTTTGAAAAATGACAGTTATTTTGTAACTTTGATGTTTACTTAACTTATACTAAAAGAAATTTCAAGGGTCTGGAAATGAATTTAATACTTGACAATATGCTATATTGCAGATGCATTTTTTTGGGCCAGCACACCTATTTTATGTCACTCTCATGCATATTGTTTAAATGTTTTTAAGTTCAGAGGATAAATGTATATCTGTAAAACCATTGCTTCCTTTAGACCTTAAATTATGGTGTGCCTGAAATTATCATTGTACTACACCAAGTTCAAGTCCAGAAAAAATAGACATTTATTTGAGTTATTACTTCTTACCTTTTATCAGTATCTGGATTCAGAACTCATTGACTTATTTTTTAAGTGCTGTATTCAGTGTCGAGAGTTATTGTCTAGACCCTGTTTCTTAATCTTACAGTAAAAAAGGAGAAAAAGAACCCAGAAGGTGAGTTTATTGATAAAAACACCAATATCTTACTAATTCCATGAAAAAATTAAGAGGAGATGTTTACTTTTTCCTAAAAAAGATGCTATTTCAAACATTAGAATATTTTAAAATATATTAATAATAATGAATGGTTTTACATGTACCTAGAGATTTTACTAATGTGCATACTTGTGAGAACCAAGAAATAAAAAAGTAAAAAATTTAGGAATTAATTGAACTGTGGAAAAAAAAGCATTTAAAATTATTTCTGGAATTTGCATGTTGTTTTATCTCATTCACTGCATACATTCACAAACCATGACATACTAAAGTGGGACTGGGACAGTGTTCCCTGAGAAATAGGAAACAGCTTTTTCTTTTCTTTTCTTTTCTTTTTGAGAGGGGGAAAGGGCAGTGGGAGGGGAAGAGAGAGTGAGGCGGAATCTTAACCAGTCTCCATGTCCAGCATGGAGCCCCGATGGGGCTTAATCTCACGACCCTGAGATCATGACCTGAGATGAAATCAAGGGTTGCTGCTTAACCAACTGAGCCATCCAGTTGGGATGCCATCCAGGAACCCCAGGAAACAGCTTTTTCAAAATGCTTCATTTTAAATCTATTCTATACATTTTGTAAATTATCATAGATGCAGTGAAAATATCTTTACTTTGGAATCAAACAGTCCCAGATTTGAACTCTTGTTCCATTGTTTAGTGGCTGGGAGTTGCTGAGCAGTTTTTATAAATAATTCAAGCATTTGTTTCTCTGTCTATAAATAGACAATACCATCTATTCTACAGACTACTGCGAGGATTAAAAGAATTAATGCATATAGAAATCACACTATCTGGCAACACGGTAAGCACCAAGGAAATATTAACTCTCTTTATACTCATGTTCCCACTCTGTCCTTTATTTGGTGTTGTATATACTTGGGGTTAAGTCATATTGTTGTTAATGACACAAACTTCGTAAATATGACTATCATTCTATATCTGGGTTGAAAGGGAACATAGGCTTTATTCAGTAAAACCCCTCCATACAAAGAACTGTAGGAATTACCTAGCCCAACTCTTGCTGGACTTAGAAGTATACTAGTGAAATTTTTGAGTGAAGGTGAGACAGGCCAGATAAAAACCTTTCCAAGACATAGATCAAGAACCTTTCCAAGAAATAAGGGCTGCTAAAACATCACTAGGTTCCAACTCATTCAATTTCCCACACATGACTACTTGCATAACTGGGAAAAATGTAAACTTGCATCCCCCTGTGTTTATTTTTTATTGCTGTGCAATGAATGCTCACAAACTTAGTAGCTTAAAACAATACTAATTTGTTATCTTGTACTGTCTGTAAGTGACAAGTCTAGACATGGTATGGCTAGGCTCTTTGCTCAGAGTCTCACTGGGCTAAAATCACAGTGGAAGCTGGGGCTATCATCTCATCTAGAGCCCAGGGTTCTCTTCCAAGATCACTGGTGTTGGCAGAATTTAATTCCTTGCAGTTTAGGATTGAAGACCCATGTTCTTGCGAGCTGTCAGCTGGAGACCACTCTCAGCTCCTAGACACTAGCTGTAGTTCCTTGCCATGTGGTCCCAGTTAGACTAGTTCACAGTATGGATATTTCTTTCTTCTGTGTGAGCTTGAACATACCTCTTTGACGTCCACTTCTGTGGACAGCCAGACAAAATTCTCTACTTTTAAAGGACTCACCTCGTTAGATCAGACTCATCTAGCATAGTTTCCCTTTGCCATCTGGGAGCAATACCTTAGCATGCTAATAAGCACACATTCATGAGGATTATAAAGGGCATGTACACGAGGAAATCGGGGGACCCTCATAAGATCCTGGCTACTATACTCTTCCAGCAAAGGGAACAGTAAATTAAAGAGGAAAAGAAAGAAGCAAAGGTCTTTGCCAGCACTGACATATCTTGGGTGGGTGTTCTGACCACAGGCATGTTTAAGTTGCAGAAGTCCCGATGCCCATCCCAGGAGCCCAAAGAAACTCAATTATTCCCTTAATGTCACAAAATAAACGCCCAAGTAAATAATATTTAAAGATTACTTATTTGAAGGTTCACTAAATTCTTACCCTACTCTGCATATCCATATTTGTCTTTCACATACTTTCCAAATCATTATTATGATATTTTCTTCTTTCGAAGTTCTGCTGAGGATAGAAGCCACCATTGACTTAAAGACAGTTTTTAGCCTTGGGATAGTGGAGAGATGCTACTTAAAATATATTTGGCTGGGGGCACCTGGGTGGCTCAGTGGGTTAAAGCCTCTGCTTTCGGCTCAGTTCATGATCCCAGGGTCCTGGGATCGAGCCCCACATCGGGCTCTCTGCTCCTCGGAGAGACTGCTTCCTCCTCTCTCTCCCTGCCTGCCTCTCTTGCCTACTTGTGATCTCTGTCTGTCAAATAAATAAAATCTTTAAAAAATATATATATATATATATTTGGCTATATGATGAGTTTCCATTTCATTAAATGTTAATAAGTAAATAAGAAATAATCACATTTTAGGACCTAGGAGATGTTATGTTGTTATTAGAGATAAAGTCCAAAGAGTGAGAGATATTAAGGGACTTTCTCACGGCCGCAGGCTAACATGGTCAAGATCAGTCTAGGAGGGGTGTGCGTTGACTGAAAGCAGCTCAGCCAGTCCACAGATGCAGAATTTACTCCATGCTGCCCAGACATCAGATCTCTGGAACACTGCTCATTTTAGGGTTCGCAGTTTAGCATTTTAATGGGCACCAGTAGGGTCGCACTGCAGTAGAAAGGCCTTATTGGGACTCTAGTCAGGGGTTGCCAGGAAATGCTGCACTGGCAAATGGTTAGTTGAATGAAAGCTTCACTTGGAGATTACTGATTTAGAGGTTTTGTTTTTTGTTTTGTTTTTTAAATGACTCCCTACAATCAGCAGATTCTCCTTCCTTTTATTTTCTTCTCTAAGTCAGTGAAGCAGGAGATTCCTCTTCTTCACAATTCCTACCAGGGAATGAATTAAACAAATTAAAAGATGGCAATAATTTGAATGACTAATGTTTAGAGGAAGTGATTTGCAGGTACTGAGTCCTTGGAACCAGAGGAGAAAATGTGAGGGGCAAACTTTAAAGCTTTGTCAGATCAAGAACCTTCGGCTTGTATGTATGCTGCAGTCCTTGTGAGGTGCTTCTGTGTCTATGGGATAGTAGATGGAAGACAGTCCTACAGACGTGTACCCCCTATAGGAGTAGTAAAGTATGCTTACAAGGTAGCAATGTGGTCCTTATTAGAACATACTGTTCGCCGACTTCTTGGGGAAATTTAGGGGAAGGCTTTAAACTGCACTATTCTGTCATGTTATGGCAGCTTGGAATTTGAAGACTGGTAAGAATCAGGAGAGAGGAAGCAGGAATACATACATGATAGAAATGGAAATGCAAGGATGGAGAAATGTTTATTCATGGTTAGTAGGAAAATGGAACAGCTACTTGGTAAGGATTCCTCAACATGGAACATGAGAGAAAGTAAAGGAATGGAGAGAGGTAACCAGTCTGAACCAAAAACATCGCCTTCTGGAGCTTTTTGATGAATATTATGACTTATGGGCACTTATTAAAATATTTTGGCTGGGTAGCTCTCGATCAAGATACTTTTTATTAGATTATCAAAGTTCGTGCAGTAGTCCTGTTCTGCTATCTGTCACTAGTTTGGTATTTGATGGCCTTGGAATAAATATAAAACTATGTTCTTTCCCCTTATCTGAGAATGAATAGTAGGGCATTTTAGACAGATTATATTTTCATGTTAATGTCATGGATGTAAAAACTTTCAAAAAGGAATCAGCTCCGAAGAATTCCACTTAACTTCTATTTGCCTACAAGAAGCTCTATGTATCAAGATAGAGCTCCACCTAAAATAGATATGGCCATTTTAAAGAAAATATAAAATGCCTTCATGTTCTGAGCATAAAGAGACTTAAGAGGATCTTCATGGTCTCAGCAGAGAGAGGGAGCTGGCCAAATTGAGTTACAGAAAGATAGGCGATACACTCAGGAGCTTTAGATGGATTAAATTCACAGCACCCAATAAATTACATCTTCAGGAGAAGAGTGAGGGTCAATGAGCTCCCTAAGAACATTCCAAGCACGCATTTTCATACTCATATTCTCACCATAGATACATCTAAAGTTGAAACTTAAGTTTTGCTCCACCATTTTTTGATAATTCATGCCTATGAAATGCAGAAAGCAGACAGCCCCTGCGGTCACCTTTTTACATTGGAATGTCTACCAATCACTCTTTTCCTCTGACTTACTTTAGCATTTTCAATTTATATTGTTACTTTTTCATTTACTGATTAGTTGCTATGCATTTGGGGGGATCATCTTAGATTGTCCAAAATTTAATTCTAACAGTCTTAAACTTAAGAATTTGGTATATAATAGCACCCAATCTACTACACAGAGTCGGTATAAAACCAAAATACAGTGAACAGGCTGAGTTGCGGTTGGGAAGCTATCCAAAACTTGGATAAGAATATCCAGTCATTTCTCTTAAAATGTGGAGCCCTATCTACTTCACTCAGTGAAAACTCCTAGACTCTTCAGTATAGCCATGTTTGAACAACTTCTTGGACCAGTTTTCCTGGCCAAAATAAAACACTTAGAACTGATCTAGTCATGTTTTTTTTACTACCTAAAACTTAAATTTTAAAAATCTGATTTTTTTTTTTTTTTACAGTTTTAAGAATGGCAGGAGAGGGGCGCCTGGGTGGCTCAGTGGGTTAAAGCCTCCGCCTTCTGCTCAGGTCATGGTCTCAGGGTCCTGGGATCGAGCCCTGCGTCGGGGCTCTCTGCTCAGCAGGGAGCCTGCTTCCTCCTCTCTCTCTGCCTGCCTCTCTGCCTACTTGTGATCTCTGTCTGTCAAATGAATAAATAAAATCTTAAAAAAAAAAAGAATGGCAGGAGAACCTACTGAATGTCAGAACAATATCCTCCTGAACATTAAAAAACATTTTTTCACTTCCTCTTTCCCTATAACATTTCTCTAAACACATTTCTATAATTATGAATCAGTTCCCTGTATAATGCTAATCAGCTATTTCATTAAAACTTCCAACTCTACTTCCTCATGAAGAGCTCAAACTGCAAAGCTAACATCAGAAACCAGCATCTCTCTCAGTGTTGACAATAATATTAGTATGAAACATCTTTCTGTACTCTCATTTCTTTCCTGCATGTAATATAAAGCCTATCATCAACTCAGCCTCTAAGTAAACATAGCAATATGTGGTCTCAACATGGGAGCCATTCGTCGTTTTGAAGACCGTGTCAATTATTGCTTAACTCTTCAAAACTGGCTCTGCCTCCCAACAGTCACCAGCAACACATTTCCTCAGCAATGACACTTTTATGTAATGTGAAGGTTTAAAAAAGCCTGCTGTTCTCATCTATTCATATGTATTAGATCTCTTTCAAACTTGTATTCATATCCAAAAGATATAAAGAACATACCCAGTTTAATATCAAAAAACCAAATTACCCAATTAAAAAATGGACAGAGGATGTGAGTAGAGATTTTTCCAAAAAAGGCGTACAGATGGTCAGCAGGCATAGGAGAAGATGCTCAACATCACTAAGAATCAGGGAGTTACACATCCATACCACAATGAGATATCACCTCGCCCCTGTCAGAATGGCTAATATCAAAAAGGCAAAAAAATAACAAGTATTGGTGAGAATGTGGAGAAAAGGGACACTGTAGCTGGCAATAGAAATTGGTGGAGCCACTATGGAAAACAGTATAGAAGTTCCTCAAAAGATTACAGAAAGAACTGCCATATGATCAGCAATTCCACTTCTGGGTATTTTTTTTATTAACATATAATGTATTGGGGTGCCTGAGTGGCTCAGTAGGTTAAGCCTCTGCCTTTGGCTCAGGTCGTGGTCTCAGGGTCCTGGGATCGAGCCCTGCATCATGCTCTCTGCTTGGCGGGGAGCCTGCTTACCCCTCTCTCTCTGCCTGCCTCTCTGCCTTCTTGTGATCTCTGTCTGTCAAATAAGTAAATAAAATCTTAAAAAAAAAAAACATATAATGTATTATTTGCCCCAGTGGTACAGGTCTGTGAATCATCAGGCTTACTCAATTCACAGCATTCACCATAGCACATACCCTCCCCAATTTCTATCACCCCACCACCCTATCCCTACCCCCCAACCCCCAGCAACCCTCAGTTTGTTTCCTGAGATTAAGAGTCTCTTATGGTTTCTCTCCTTCCTGATCCTATCCACTTCTGGATATTTATCCAAAGAAAGTGAAAACACTGATCCAATGAGATACATGTATGCCTATTTTCATTGCAGCATTATTTATAATAGCCAATATATGGAAGCAACCTCAACCTATGTGTCCATTCATAGATGAATGGATAAAGAAGATGTGGTGTACGTGTGTGTGCACACACACACACACACACACACAGAAACACAATGTGGAATATTATTCAGCCATAAAAAACTTGCCATTTGCAACACATGGATGGACCTAGAGGGTATTACAGTAAGTGGAATAAGTCAGAGAAAGAAAAATACATGCCATATGATTTCACTTATATGTGCAACCCAAAAAACAAAACAAATGAACAAACAAAACCAAACAAAAACAGACTTATAGATGGGAAACAAACAGCTGGTTACCAGGGAGAGAGGGGTTGGAAGACAGGTATAATAGGTGAAGGGGATAGAAAAAAAAAAAAACCCACAAAACTTCACATTCATGCTCACTTGAGCACACCCAGCTAAGTCTAAATTATATTGTTACTTTATAATAGTTTTAGATGTATTAGGACACTATTATCTCTGAATAGATAATGACCGTTATGTGCAAAAGAGGTAGAGTTTTAACCTGTATTTTAAAAAAATTTTTAATTTCTCTTTTTTTCTCTGTTTGTCTATTTTTTAAATTTTTCTATCTTAATATTTCTATTTTTTTAAGATTTTATTTATTTATTTGAGATGGAGAGAGAGCACTAGTGAGGACAGGGGGCAGGGAGAAGCAGAGGCAGAGGGAGTAGCAGGCTTCCTGCTGAGCAAGGAGCCCGATGAGGGCTCAACCCCAGGACCCTGAGATCATGACCTGAGCTGAAGGTAGATGCTCAACGACTGAGCCACCCAGGCACCCTTTTTTTTTTTTTAAAGTCACCCTAGGTTAAGAACCACTCTGAACTTAGCTGAAATGTAGCAACCTGTCTCTAATACAGAAACCTCCTTGGCATTATTATTGCTATTTGTGATCTCCCTTTTGCACATGTTTGGCCAAAGTACTTCGCTTCCTTACTGGCTTTCAGTGATGCTTTGTCCTGAGCTATGTTTTTCCCCAAGAAAGTGATTATTGCTTGCCACTGTACCAGCTACTTATCTCTCACATACATGTGCCCAAATCCCCGTTTTTTTTTTTAATACATCCTGCCCCTTAACACCTGAAGATAATGGAGCAAAGATGAGGTTGTGCTTTGGTGTGTTGGACTAATCCAGAATAGCCCAGCAATACTCTCTAACCTGGAATATATTAGTCCAGTCAGAAATAGTGGAATTCAGCTTGAGAATTCTTTCTTACTGATAGTCATGAGACCTAACATTTAATGTCCCATACTGAGTTGGGGAGCGCTCCAGGGTGGGCAGGCCATAGTATCTCTCTCTCTCTCTCTCTTTTTTAAATTTTTATTTTATTTATTTTTTAAATATCTTTTCAGTGTTCCAGAATTCACTGTTTATGCACCACACCCAGTGCTCCATGCAATACGTGCCCTCCATAATACCCACCACCAGGTTCACCCAACCTCCCACCCCTCTCCCCTCCAAAACCCTCAGATTGTTTTTCAGAGAAGGGAGTTGGGGGAAATTGGAGAGGGAGATGAACCACGAGGCCATAGTATCTCTTAACCACCATTCAACCCATACTCCCTTGCTTATTGCCTATTCTTTACCAGACAATATTTCAAGACCAATATTTTAGAATTAGGATGTTAATCTCTGAGCCAGCCCCATGGAGAATATATCTAGTTTTCCACTTGCTTTTCACAACAGCTCTGAAGCTGGGGGAATATTCCCCAGCCCAGCAGATGCCCTCAGCTCCCACATTAATCTCATTGGTTAGCCAGTGGTCCTCTGTACTGACCCCACCTTGCGGGAGAGCCCCAGATCCAAGCCATATCACCATCATCATCATCTTCTTCTTCTTCTCCTCCTCCTCCTCCTCAAGATTTTTTTTTGAAGATTTTATTTATTTTAGAGAGAGTGAGAGAAAGAGAGAGTGTACAAGCAAGCAAGCAAGAGGAATGACAGGTAGAGGGAGAAGCAGGCTTCCTGCTGAGCAGGGAGTTCCTTGCAGGGCTTGACACTGAGATCATGACCTGAGATAAAGGCACTTAACCAACTGAACCACCCAGACACCCTGCAAGTCCCATTTTCAACGTTGTTGCTTTGTCTTTTGAATTATTTTCTTATACTCTGTCCTTATGCAATAACCCATCATCATTCCATGCCTGTAACTTTAGCATGGTTTTCTATATATTTCTTTATATTTGAAATTACTAAGAGGAAGAAGCACATAGCTTATATTTGAAAAAATTACTTTTGTAATAACATCATCCAGAGTATATATAAATTACTGAACAAATTTCCAAGATCACAAGGCCTCTGTGATGAAATTCACTGTGATCACTATTTGGGCATTCCATTGAAAGAGAGGACATTTGGTAAAACTATAACACCAGAGTATCTGTTATTTATAATTTTAAGCTTTCCTTTTCCATAATAGCAGAGCTTTGGTTTAGAATTTTCGTACAAAATTTTACCTTTGCTCTGATCTATCTTTTTATAAGCTTATGCCAAACACTGAAACCTAAAATTTCTCAAACACAACTTGCAATAGCAAACAATATTTACATGAGCAGCCAAACTTTCTGCTGCAAGCAAATGAATAGACACCAAGCATGTTGCCATTTAGTATTCATGATGATGTTTTAATAAATGATTCTAGGTGATAAAGCTACAATTTTAGCTCAACAGAATATGTCTAACAGTTACCCTTCTCTGCAGTAACTGAAACTGTATAAATATTGATTGATCATTTGTATGGAAAATATTCTGCAATATTTTTTAGGATTAAAAGGATGAAATTTGGGCTGAGATTTTGGTAACTCTGTCTAGATGAGTGTCCTCTTTATATTTATGAGTGAAGCGGGAGGTAAAGAAATTTTGCATGTAGTCTTTCCTAACTTGGTTAACTTTCAGTACTGAAGATATTTGACCAACAGGCTAAATTCTGTCAAGGCTGTTTTAAACTGACAAGGAGAGTATGGCCCCAAAGTGTTAGTGAGTCTGCAATTATTCTTGAAGGCCTAGTACAAGAATTGAATATGCAGGACTCGTTTTACCAAACTTGAGTCATTTATATACTATTGTCCTTCTTTGTCAATTTTTGTTTGCATTTACTTGATATTTTAAATTAATTCACATTTTGATTTGAATTTATTTTGTAAGGAAACTTGGTCATTTTCATGAATGGAAAACCAATAACCCTGTACCATAATGAGAAAGTGACTATAAACCAAATTTAATAGAAACAGAACAATGTTACTAAATAATGGTGCTTAACAAAGCTCATAGCCTGAAGTACATCTCTGTTTGTTACAAGGGAGAAAACAAGTTTTAGAGAGCTGTTTAAGACATACTGACACTGAACTGAGACTTTCCTTCTTGGAGTAATCAAGATGAAATGATAATTGGAAAATACTTGTCTAACATGTAATTTAATATCAGCCAAAATTATCTCTACCGTTGAGTGCCACGCTATAAGATAATAAGAAACACTTACTTTGGCTGCTGCCATTATGTGTAATAATAATTCAACTCTAATGGCTTAATCAAATAGGTGTTTTTATTTGTTCTCACATCTATCAAAATCTGGAGGTAGAGTGTAGGGATGGAATAGGTGCCTGAGAAAGTCATCGAAAGCTTCCTTCCAGCTTCGTGGTCATCACCTTAGCCTTGCAACTGTCCTCTACAGGGAAAAACAAAGCAAAGAGCTGCCAGATGAATCTTTTTTTCTTTCTGTTTTAAAGATTTATTTATTTGACAGAGAGAGAGCGCACATGTACAAGCAGGCAAAATAGTAGGTAGAGGGAGAGGCAGAAGCAGTCTCCCTGCTGAGCAGGAAGCCTCATGTGGGGCTCGATCCCATCATGACCCGAGCTGAAGGCAGATGCTTGACTGAGCCACCCATGCACCCCCAAGTCTTTCTTTTAATATGAAAAAATATATAACTTCTTATGGTAGATTTCCATCTCGTTGGTCAGAACACAAGGGCTTTTGCAGTTAAGGTTTTTCCTGCACATTTGCTCTCTGAACAGCCTCGGGTCCTACTAATAAAGGGACAAAGCAGTATCTGGCAATGACCACACCAGACTCGTCTCCTTGCATGCACAGATTATTATCATTGATACACTTTACTGTTTAGAGAAATTCGTACCAGTTACTACCCAGAGTAGCAGGACAATATCATCACTGGGTACTGTCAGTGACACTACACTCCGGTGGCTGGGTGCCATCATATAAGAATGAATCTATTTAGATGGCAATGTAAGCTACCAAGAAACCTGAGTTTAATATGCCCTGGATATCTTACACCCTAGTTTATCGCTACCACCATATACATATACATATATACATATATACATATATACATATACATATATACATATATACATATATGACACATATATACAAATGTTTATAATACATATATTTGTTTGATACACACACATATATAAGGACAGCTACTTATTTTCCTTAAATATACACATACATTTATATGTACATTTATAAAATTGAGGAAGTATTTCCTCAATTTTATAAATATATTTCCCCCCTGATGCTTTGTGGACATTCATCTTAACTGCATTCTGGGATCATCTGCTTACATGCGTGATTTATCTCACTCAAATGCACAGAACAATATCCCCTCCAAAGCAGTTCGAGTACCTTAGAAAAAAAGAAAATACAATTGAGAGAAATTGTGGTTCCCATGAGTCTAACGTTTTAGAAACCTCTCTTATGTTTTCCATTTTTCTGCAAAATCTAAGGCTTAATGTGAATAATCATTGTGGTTACATTTTATTCAGAGAGATTACATATCTGTCAAGATACAAACTACCCAAGTCTACTGTAGTAGAATGAAATGCAGCAGAAAAACAATTTATTTGATAAATCAAGACTTCTCATTTTTGTTTAAACTAACCAGAACATGTATGTAGAAGTGAGGTTTAAAAATTTCAGTTTTCCTGACACATGCCTTAGATCTTTACTTTGTTAGTCTATATCTGACTTAATGTTAATAATAGCTAATATTTTATTATGCTTGAGAGATTCATTTAGCCTTACATAACCTTATTTGATTCTATTTTTTATAAAGTAGGTGGAAAATAAATTATTATGTATATTTTATAAGTGAAATTGAAAGTGTTTAAATGTCAGGTACAGAGCCTGTGTTTGGTTCTTTGGTTCAATAATTTGCCAGGCCATTGGGAAACATTTCCTTTTCCTTAATAAAACGCAGCCTGAATTGTTATATTTTTATATAAACTATATATGTGTGTGTATATATGCATGCATGTATATATACATATATAGTTTATGCTATATATACATGTATGTATACATACATACATATGTGTGTATATATATACATACATATATACACACATACATACAATGAGCATAAGGTCCCAGGACTAGATATTTCACTGTTACAATGTCCCTATACAGTGGATAAATCTTCCATGTTCCAGCATGAAGACAAGCACCTCTCTTTGTTAACTTGGGAGATAAGGTTTGAAAGATTTAAGTCCAGTAAGAGGAGGAGCAAAACTTGTTTATTTTTTTCCTTCATGGTTGATAACTTTGGGCATCTTATTTAAGCAGATTTTTTTCCTATCCTGAAATCGTAAAGATGTGCTTCTGTATTTTTCTAAGAATTTTATGATTTTGTTGAGAATCGTTCTTTCATTCATGGTTGAAATCGCTACCACAATCAGGTCAGTAGTCGTTCTTTGCATAGCCCTCTTATCTTCCTTTTCTGACTCTCTCAGAATGATATCTACATTATCATTATAAGCACACATTACAATTCTGTCTAAAATGTATCAGTAGTATCAGCAAAAGTGGAATATGTTTTGTTACTCTTACTAAATGTACATCTTAGTAAATGTCTTAGTTCTTTATAGTGTTGTTTTGTTTATTCAGACATAGCCACCATATACATATACATATATACATATATGACACATATATACAAATGTTTATAATACATATATTTATTTGATGTATTAAATTGCTTGGTTATTTATTTTTATATTTATGATGTAAGGTAGGGATCATTTTTCCTCCATACATATAAACAATTGTCTTGGACTATTTACTGGAGTCTCCATTTTCTCTTCACTAATTTGTGATGCTATCTCTGTCAGACACTATTTCTATATGTGTATGGATCTAATTCTTGATCAGCAAGGGGATCAGTGTGGCTGGAGCAATTAACATGGCATTGGTCCAGATGTAAAAGTTTACATCAGTGCTATACTCTCCGAATTTTCAGACTTTGTAATAAGTCTTGATATTTGGTAAGGTACCCCAATGTTTAGAGTTTGGAAGTATCAGAGGAAATGAGAAGTGTGAAGTTTGGTTGAATTACAAGGTTTTACCATTCTTCTTTTGAAGAATGATGATCTGGAAATGAGTTGAAGAGAATAAGCTCACCTGAAGTATTGCAATAACATACTGGTCTTCTATGCTATTGTTCTTGTCCCCTTCACAATCTGTTTTCTTCTCATCAGCCAAAGTAAAACTGTGAAAATTAACCTAGATCATATAACTCCTCTCGTCAAATTCTCCTATGACTTCCCAACTCATTTGAAATAAATCCAGTATCCTTAACATGACCTACACAGTCTGAATAACCTCAGGAAACACTAATTCTGATCTCATCACCTACTACTCTTCAATTTTGACAATTTGCTTCAACCATGCTGGTTCCTCAAACATGGTTTCATCTCTGCAAACATGATAGCCACAGTTCTGCCACAGGGCCTTTGCACGTGCTCTGAATGGAAACCTCCTCTGCCAGATGGATGTTGTTATCTCTTATTTTATTCTTATCTCTGCTAGAAAGGCATTGCACTAGAGAGTCTGTGGACTATAGAGCACCTTCCCCATTGTTCGTCTTTAATACTTTACTCTGCTTTATTTTTTTCATGGCACTTAATACCGCTAGAAATGTTACACATTTATTTTCTTGCTGTCTGATCTTCCTCTCCCCCCAGCCTTTGTATGCCCCAATTTAGGAAGGCCTCTGTCTCTTCATTCACTGCCAAAGCCTGGAAAGTTAGAACAACACCTTCTTCATTGCAAGCACAGCATCACTCAATATCATTTGAATAGAGAAAGAGGGAGAAAATGCTCTTTACTTTCAGAAGACAGTTCAGGACTCATGGAGGAAGTCTAGCAAAAATCATCAACTTTGGGGTCAGTTAGAACAGGAATTTGAAATGTTACTCAAAGACTTATTAACCGTTTCCTGAGTTTATACCTTGATTTTATCATCTATTCTATAAGATAATACCAACCTCATAAGATTGACTTGATAATTAAATGCCATACTTTTTGTGAGGTAAGTGTTGCATGAATATTAGTTTAGCTTCCTTAATTTGCATTACTTTTTTCTTAAGGATCAATTTAGAATTAAAAGTAAAAGCTAAGGGTGCCTGAATGGCACAGTCAGTTGAGCTTGGGACTCTTGGTTTCAGCTCAGGTCATGATCTCAGGGTCGTGGGTTGGAGCCCTGGATCTGGCTCTCTCCTCAAAACACAGTCTGCTTGGGACTCTCTCTCCCTCTCTCTATACCCCTCCCCCCACACTTGCTCACTTACTCTCTTTCTCTCTAGCACGAATAAATAAATCTTAAAAAAAAAAAAAGCTAAAAATACTTAAAACCAGATGAAAGGAGAGCAATGTAACTAAACTGGTCTTACCAGAACAATTTATAGTATATTTGGTGTGTTCAGTTTTCAGAAAAGGGAGGTACAATTTAGCTAATAGTCATTAAGAATAGGAAATCTGGGGGCACCTGGGTGGCTCAGTGGGTTAAGCCTCTGCCTTCGGCTCAGGTCATGATCTCAGGGTCCTGGGATGGAGCCCCATATCAGGCTCTCTGCTCAGCAGGGAGCCTGCTTCTCCCTCTCTTTCTGCCTGCCTCTCTGCCTACTTATGATCTCTCTCTCTCTGTCCAATAAATAAAGAAAATCTTTAAAAAAAAAAGAATTGGAAATCTGCCAATAATTTTACTTATAGTATTTTATTTATTCTGTCTGAATTTTATAAGTTATATAATCCTTTTATTTTATAAATGATAAAACTGATAATCAAAGGGATCAAATAAGTTGTTCAAAGACTTTCAGGTAGAAATAGAAGAGCAGATTCCCAGGGGTGCCTGGGTGGCTTGGTTAAGCATCTACTTTCAGCTCAGGTCTTGATTCTGAGGTCTTGGGATCAAGCCCCACACCAGGCTCTCTGCTCAGTGAGGAGCCTGTTTCTCCCTTTGCCTCTGCCTGCCACTCCATCTGCCTGTACTCTCTCCCTCTTTCCCTAATAAATAAATAAAATCTTAAAAAAAAAAGAAGAACAGATTCCCATTTAAGATTTTGCCTGACATCTCCACCCACCCTTTTTCACAGTGCTAAGTTTCTTCAATACAGTAATAAGATGGTACTAAGATGGTATTTAGCATCTCTGCTCTAATATCTGGAATAAATTGAACTAGGCAATAGTCATTAAAATCAATAACAAAGATCTGGTACTACCAGTATGTGAGAGAACAGTGACTCAGTTTTTTAAAGGGCAGTACTAAAAAATGCAACTGTAAGAATTTTTGTCTCTTCAAACCCATGTACTCTATACTATTTCCTAAAAAAAAAATGAAACTTGTGTTATTTGTTATGCTCCGCAAATAAGTGAAACCATATGATAATTGACTCTCTCTGCTTGACGTATTTCACTCAGCATAATCTCTTCCAGTCCCGTCCATGTTGCTACAAAAGTCGGGTATTCATCCTTTCTGATGGAGGCATAATACTCCATAGTGTATATGGACCACATCTTCTTTATCCATTCATCTGTTGAAGGGCAACTTGGTTCTTTCCACAGTTTGGCGACCGTGGCCATTGCTGCTATAAACATTGGGGTACAGATGGCCCTTCTTTTCACTACATCTGTATCTTTGGGGTAAATACCCAGTAGCGCAATTGCAGGGTCATAGGGAAGCTCTATTTTTAACTTCTTGAGGAACCTCTACACTGTTCTCCAGAGTGGCTGCACCAACTTGCATTCCCACCAACAGTGTAAGAGGGTTCCCCTTTCTCCACATCCTCTCCAACACACGTTGTTTCCTGTCTTGCTGATTTTGGCCATTCTAACTGGTGTGAGGTGGTATCTCAATGTGG
>PISX010023925.1:0-28876 GCA_004024625.1 Mellivora capensis | reverse complement strand
GTTGGTTAAGCAGCTGCCTTTGGCTCAGGTCATGATCCCAGCGTCCTGGGATCGAGTCCCACATCGGGCTCCTTGCTTGGCAGGGAGCCTGCTTCTCCCTCTGCCTCTGCCTGCCACTCTGTCTGCCTGTGCTCGCTTGTTCTCTCTCCCTCTGTCTCTGACAAATAAATAAATAAAATCTTAAAAAAAAAAAAAAAAAGAAAGAAAAAAAGTGACCGACTTAGTTCTGGCTTTTTCTCCTCCCTTGCTTCAATCCCTTGCCCCTCACTTCTGTTCTTTGAGATGCACTCCCTAAGGAAATAAGAACAGATAAATTTATGCCTCAGGTTATGTTTTCTTAGGAACCCAGGCTAAGGCATTTGATTTGGGCTTTTCATTCTCTCTTCAAAAAACTTTATTAATGAAAGTCCAAACCCTTTAACTCTTTCACTAAAGGAATTTCACAAACCAAGCATTCTCTACCTTTTTAATTTACTTTACCACTATTCTTTCCCATGAACTTAAACTATGATTTTGAGCATCTTTTCAATACACTGTATATTGAACTACCTTCCCAATGTTTCTATTAGTCCTTTGGTCATCCTACTGATCCTTCAAGGACTCACTTCTATTTCTTTTATGAAGCCTTCCTGAAACTCAGTCTGGGAGTGTTCTCTATCTTCTTTATATCCTGATAATTCTTCTGGATTCACTTATCAGCTATCATCTTATGTTAAATATATGTTAATATAAAAAATTAAAATTTGAGAAGATGTTACCCCCACAAATCTCCTTAAGGGTCTTAGTGTGAGGAATCTTAGTTCATACTTTCCACATCTTTGAAATAAAACAAAGTAGTTTATACTGAAAATTCTGTGATTTTGCAATAAGCACGCACTTCAAAGTTTCATCATGATGCTTATTTAGTTTTATTTAGAATTAATAGATCTTTTCAAAATGTACACTAGTACAGCTTAAATACCACAACAACTTGGTCATCACTCACAGGATAAAGGCCAGCCTCTTTTGCATTCCATACTGGGACTCTGATGATCAACAGCCTCTCTACTTTTCTAATGTTAATTCCCATTTGTCTCTTCCATATAGCTTATTATATCCAAGATGCACTGTTAAAAGAAGTGGAGTGTTATCCTTCCTGGGAGGTATTTCTTCTTTCTGCCAGTCAGGGTGATGTATGCCTTCTCCATGGATAACCCTGATCATTTCACAGACATGGCCACACTCCATTGTGTCATCCTTTTCTCTTTGTATCCTCCAATACACTAGAAGCTAAATACGGGCAGAAGTGGACCACATTTATACAAATTTTTATAAATTTTGGCTATGTCTCTTAATTGGAAAAAGCCATTTGACCTGACACATTCTGGTCTTTAAATTGAATCTACAGTAACCAAAGTCATAAAACTGATTTATTGAAACAAAATACTAGACACTATATTTATTCTTGTTAAAATTTACCATATTATTTGGAACTTATTTTTTGTCTTTGGAGATACTCTTTGACTCTAATTCTGTCATCTATTGTACAATTCTTCCTGAAAAGTTTGATGAAAATTGACTCTAGATTTTTATATAAGTTAATAAATCAGATTTGAAAAGATAAATCAAAAGATGATGATTTGGAAACCCCCAAGTACTAGAAGTAATTTTTAAAATAATAATCTAAATTAAAAAAAATCATAACACTTTCTCTAAGGTATTTGTAATTCTACATTATTAACTTCAGTTTAGTATAAGTTTCATTGTTGAACATTTAGCTAAAATGAGTTATATACCATGTATGCCTGTAGATAGGTCGTTAGGTAGTAGGTAAATGGATAGACAGATAATAGACGAGAGTGAGAGAAACCAAGAGAGGGCATTATATGAATTTTAGAGAGCTCTCACTCTCCTGTTATTGTCATTGGAGCCTAGTAGTATTCTGATTTCTGTAGTTCTGAATTGTTATTGATCCTTTCAGTTTCCTGCCTGTAAATTCATATCTCTATGGCATGTGACAGATTTTAAAGTTTCAATTATCTCATCAAATGAAAACTTGAGAAAGATTACTGAAGATTATCACAGATTAAGGGGTCATGCAGTTTTTGACTATAATTAAAATATATTAGTATGTATGGATATAGGCAGATATGTTAACAGTGAAAAATTCAAGATTCTTTAAATAAAAGCAGTTTTTATTCTACAACTAGCTTATAAAGAATGATTTTCCTTTTAACTCTTATTTTAAGATAGAGATGTAGTTGAATTTCCCAAAGGGCATATAATTACACCAGATTTACAAGAATCTAAACTGTGAGGACCACCTTTTGACACCAAGTCACCCTATCAAATGAATAATCATTAAATATCTCCCTTTATTCATTCAGTGAGTCTTAATATTAATGTAAGAAACACAAATTCTGGAATCATATATCTTCACTGAGGTAGATTGGCCTTACAATGCCACTCCGGTAACTAATTGCAATAATTTGTTCGTGGTTAGCAATTCTGCACTAATAGCATTTTCCCAGGGAGACTGTCCTATGAATTTATTACATTTCATTTGCCTTCAGATTTTTATGATAGTAAGTTGGAGGGAAAAAAAGAACCTGATTTCTGAAAAAAATAATTTAATACCCACTTGATTATCTAGAAATCCAGTGGCACTAAACCTTTTTTTTTCCCCTTTTGATAAAATGTTTCTAAGGCATAATAAAAGGACTGTAAGGTCTGGCAGGCAAAACAGCTATCCTCATTCAAATCAAAGCTTGACATTAAATTGCCCTCTTTCCAAAGATTTCAGACAACAGTATAAAATAACTAAAATACTATCTAAAGAGAGAGAAAAAAAGTAATACTTACAAGTTATTTTGGAAAAGTTCGTGATTGAGAGAAATAAAACATAGTTTAGCAGGATGGAAAGGACCCTTGCTTTTCTATATTGCCTAATACTGTATCTTTCTAGTTACAATAATTAAATTACATTAATCTAAAAATTTACCCTAGAAACACTGAATGTCTTTGGCTCTGTTCTACTGTGATACAGTGTTTGTGCCTCTTGGTATTCTATTTACTATGACACTATTGATTTTGGGAGGGTATGATCACTGACTTGCATTAATTTGTACACCATCACCAAAACGCAAACATTGCAAATCACCCCTTTTATCTCTTCTAGGTTAACATGCGACTAATGGTACTTTCCAAATTGTATACACATATTCACTCACGGTTTAGAATTTTTACAGGTTTGCTGTTGATGCAGTTCTGACTCTGTTTAGACAATGCCACATGTCAAGTGAAAACTGCCCTCCTCTCACGCATATTTCCAATGGCAGTTTCTACCAGGTTAAACTTTCTGTTGATTTTATTTTCAGAAACTGCTATCTTCAGCTGGTCTTTGTTATTCAAGGCTACCTTTCAATGGATTTACAGGATGAAATTTGTCGCTACCCTGATGTCATTTCTTAAGCTTTCACTTCTTGATTTAAGCATAGATCATATATATATGTTCTTTATTATCTACTGTCAATCATTTATTTTTAACTTTTATCACTTTCAAATGTATGTCATATGATTCTCAATATTCAATTTTAATTATAGCCTGTCCAGAGCCTTGGAATTTATATGGTTTGGATTTATATGAACTTCAAGTGTCCCGAATACTAGTTTGTTTGTTTTTTTAGATTATATTTATTTATTTGACAGACAGAGATTACAAGTAGGCAGAGAGGCAGGCAGAGAGAGAGGAAGGGAAGCAGGCCCCCTGCTGAGCAGAGAGCCAGATGCGGGTGGGGCTGGATCCCAGGACCCTGGGATCCTGACCTGAGCTGAAGGCAGAGGCTTTAACCCACTGAGCCACCCAGGCGCCCCCTGAATACTAGTTTTTATAAAGAAAATAATTTACGGTAGATACAATGGAAAACTGCAGGACTGACAAGTATATTCTATCAATCTAAGTGAAATTTATTTACCTATTCAGTCATTTATGCATTTAACAAGAACACTTATGACTTCATTAGGCCAACAATACATCTAATAAAAATGTCGGATATTGTTTTTAAGAAAAAAATGACCCGTTTAAATTGTTTATAAATTTGATTTTGGAATACTGGTGTTATTATTCTTACAGAATTACACCAAATTTATTTCCATATTCTTGTATTTTCATATTCATACATATGAAGTATGTAGTCTGGAATTGAACTGAAGCAACATAGTTTCAAAATATTTCACTGAGCGGTATAAATAAGCACATATTTATAGTGCAAAACAGAAAAAAAGTCACTATTTAAATAATATACTAAAATATTTTATATAAATCCATCTTATATCTTCTAGAATAAGAAAATCCAACTTCCCAGATCCCTTCCTAAGTAGGTGTATTAGTTCCTTTCTCTTTTCAGAAGTGAAGCCAGCTCTTCATATTAAAATGACATATTTCTTCTTTCTTGCACTTTCATTAGAGAAAGGATAACAAAGTATTTAAGAGTGTGTGAGCCCTGGTGCATGTTTCTGGGACGGGATTACAAACTCTGTTACTTACTAACCATGTGGTTTTCTTACCCTTTCTCTGACTCATTTTCTTGTCTATAAAATGAGGATGACAATATTAATAGAAGCACCTGACTTCTATATTTGTTGCAGATTTTTTGTTCAATTAGAGCTGGCACCACAAAAAAAGAGTTCCATAAGTGTTATTTATCATTGTTTGTAACTTTCTATTTTATATCTTAGTAGCCCTCATCCAATCTGCTCAGCAGAATTATTTTCCATGATGGTAATGGGAACATTAGATTGATTTTCAGGACTACATTTTTGGTTATCCTGACACACCACTTAGGGTTACACAGGGTTCCTTAATGGAACCACTTAAGTCGTGGTGCAGTAAGAGGGGGCTCAAGGCTTCAAGTCCACACAGACCATGAGGTTTGCAATTTGGCAATGGCTCTGGTCATTTTCAGTGCCAATTTCCTGAGGTCATTTGGTTACTTGGATTCAGCATTTAATTTTCTCTCTAATCAATGCATCATTAAGCATCATGATGCCTAAATATTTAACTCATTGAAAACATTCAGATTAGTGTTATCAATGCAAATCTGTTCTGTTCTTTTTAAACTGATTCTAACAAAGGTTTAAATGGTTAGAGAAGGCTTGGGTAAGAATTCCTAGAATGATATTTGAGGACTCTATTCAAATTCAGATTAGTTTTACTTTGTCCGATCTCATTATCATTGATAATTACAGATTATAAATACAGCCATATGTTGTAAGCATTGTGTAATGGACACAGATATTTGCCTAATAATCATCCAGTCCTGCCCTCTCTGTAGTCACAGATTCTCAATTTTATTCAGGTGTCCACTTCCATGCACCAGGCACATAATTACATGTTTCGTGGCAATGTGAACCTATATCTAGTCCCAAGGGTGGCCATGGTTGGCTCAGTTTATCTTCTTGGCCAGTGACTGGTACAAGAATATTCACCGGAGCCAACCCTAATCTACCAGTCATGACAGCAAGTCAGCTGGGTTGCTTCTACAAAAACATTATCGTCTATGAGAAAATCATAAGAAAATGTCTTTTTCCCTCCACCTGTGGACATTATTGGGTCTAGATATGGCAAGCAGATCTTCTTCAGATATCTACTTCCTGCCAAGAATATCTCTAGCCTTGAGAATACCAAACTGAGAGAGAGAGACAAACTTGGGTTTCATATGACATACTTGAGCTGCTGAGTCCTCAAACCTCAAAGTCTACCATATGTCTGGATTTTCTATTATGTGGAATAATAAATTTCTTCATTCATTATGCCAACTTAAAGGAGCATTTCCTGCCATTTTCAGTATAAATCATCCTAAATGATATAGACCAGAAAGGACAATTTATTTAGTATCATTTAATCTTTCCCTCCCAAAATAGATGAAGGTACAAAGATTTAGGCAGGACAGGTTGTCTCAACCAATGAGAACCTTTTATTTTTAGGCTGCTGACTAATTATGATGGTGGTGGTATATTTCTTTTTCAGTAATGTGATTAAAACTTTTTTTTTTTAGCTTTAAAAGAGAAGTTACCAAGGTTATAACTTCCCCACTACAGAAATAAACTTTGGGTATTAAAATTTAACTTAACTTACAAACTTTAAGGATATTAACCTTTTATAATGGTTAAACTGTTCACATTCTCCATGCCACAAACTAGATTGTATATTGTGTATATATTATTATGGTGTAGTGGGAAGAATGTTATTCTAGCACTTTTAGAAGACCTAGGTCTTCGAATCCACAGAAACAGCAGAGGTATACAGTTGAAAGAATTTAGCTTTTTTTTTTTTAAGTAGCTTCCACACCCAGCATGGAGCCCAACACCCCAACACAGGGCTTCAACTCAGGACCCTGGGATCAAGACCTGAGCTGAGATCAAGGGTTCGGATGCTTGATTAAGTCATGCAGGCACCCCAGAACTTAGCACTTTTAGAAGACTTAGTCTTGGTTTGAATTAGCCAATGTGTGAACTTGACTGGAATGACCGTCAGTTTCTCACACCTGACATAAATAGGCCCAAATTAAATCTGAACTTTCACTCTTTTTTAAAGCAGTAAAATTTTTCTTTTCCAAATAAAATCCCACACAAAAGTTCAATATATATATGAGATATAAAGTAGAAATGCTTTGGTTCAAGGGGGAGCAGAGGACCTGTGCCACCCAATGAATATCAACATCCTATTCTGATGTCTCCTTTTTGAAATCTTTGTGCTCTGCTGCGGATAGTTTAAAAGCCACTCAAGTAGATACATGATCTCTGAACTTTCTTGCATTTCTTAAATTATAAGACTCTATAAATCAAACGGAAATCTACCTTTTAAAATATTGCAGAATGCAATGCGGTGGGCACTTGGGCAGCTCAAACAATTAAACATCTGCCTTTGGCTCAGGTCATGATCCCAGAATCATGGGATTGAGCCCCATGTCGGGCTTCCTGCTCACTGAGGAGTCTGCTTCTCCCTCTGCCTTCCCCCTGCTCATTCTCTGTCTGTCACTTTCTCTTTCTCAAATAAATAAATAAAATATTTTTTAAAAAAGAATGCAATGCATATTGCTGACTTTCTATGTGTACTTGTATCATTTTTCCACTGGCAATTTCTCAAATTATTTAATTTTAGAAAAACAACTAAACACTTGGTTTTGATAAGATTAGTTCTTCGAATTACTATATCTTGACTGGTGCTTTTTCCATGAGAGCATCTCTTGGGGATGATTAAATCTATTATTCTGTGATTCTAACTCTGCACTTAGATTCATACATTAGCAGGTTAAATAAAATTATGGAATTAGCAATATATTCTGATTTTCCATAATTTCTAATATAAGTGGTAGTTTCTAATCAACTGAAATATCAAACTTGGGAATTCATTTGGATTTCGAAATTGTTTCATACAGCTTCCACAACCAGAAACAAAGGTGGTGCATACAGTGGGTGATTCAAGTGTTTCTTTTTCCCTCATCTTTGCATGTTATAGAAATTGGCTTCCCTGAGATTTATTATTCCCTTCACAATTATCACAGCTTCTCTTGACTTGTTGATGTCTTCTTTTTTTTTTTTTTTTTTTTAAAGATTTTATTCATTTATTTGGCAGACAGAGATCACAAGTAGGCAGAGAGACAGGAGGAAACAGGCTCCCTGCAGAGCAGAGAGCCGGATGTGGGGCTTGATCCCAGGACCCTGGGATCATGACCTGAGCTGAAAGCAGAGGCTTTAACCATCTGAGCCACCCAGGCGCCCCTTGTTGATGTCTTCTTAAATCAACATTATGTCCTATTTAATTCTATATCTTATAATGATAATAACTAGATTTTTTAAATAGGGATTTGTTTTAATAGAATTCATTTAAAATATAGTTCTCCCCTTCACAGATGAAGAGATCATCATAATGTTTATTTTTAATCATAAAAGTTTAGTAATAGTCTATATTGATGATGTTTATATTGAATTTTTGGAATCACAATTTTTTTCTATTTTTAGAGAGGGGGAGAGAGAGGGGCAGAGAAGGGTGAGGAGGGGCAGAGGGAGAGGGAGAGAGAGAATCTTAAGCAGGCTCCACACCCATGCAAAGCCTGACATGGGGCTTGATCATACAACCCAGAGATCATGACCTGAGCCAAAATCAAGAATCACTATTTTTTAAGAAAGTTGAATAATATTAAATAACCCGAAAATATTAAAATAGCAGTAGTTGTTTTTCTAAGCTTTGGGGTTGTGGGTGATTCTTCTTAATTTCATTTTTTGTTTCTACATCTTTAAATTACTTAAAATAAGCATATATTTATATCTGGTCAGGAGAATAGGTTTGGTTTTTTTTTTAAGAATTTTTTTTTATTTATTTGACAGACAGAGATCACAAGTGGGCAGAAAGGGAAGTGGGGGAGGGGGTGGGAAGCAGGCTCTACACTTAGCAGAGAGCCTGATGTGGGGCTTGATCCCAGGACCCTGAAATCATGACATGAGCAGAAGGCAGGGGCCCAACCCACTGAGCTACCCAGGTGCCCTGAGAATAGATATTTTAATAAGCATATTTCATATTATATAAATAATCTGATTACCATTATGTTAAAATGATATGCCAGTAAAAAATAAAAAGAAAAAAAAAGAGAATAAAGAAGGGTTAACAATTGTTGTTTAAGAGTAATTAAAGGTGGAATTGTTTCCAGTGTATTTTTATATTTCAAATTCCCAAGAAGAAACATATGTTAGTTTTATAATAAACTGATATTGTCAAACTATTTAAAAGATTGGTTAACTGATATATTTGTATGATATCAAAATACCAGTTCAACGGGAATTTTGTGAATGGTATAGGGTTTCATGAAATAATAAACATTTTATAACAATTTATAGGAAGGTGAGGTAGCATTCCCTCAACCTCTGGTCTTCTAGAGCAAACCCCAGAAACCCAAAGCAGGAAAGTTCCAGATACATCTAAACATCCCAGTAATCAACCCAAACCTTTATCTTTTATTTCTAGCCTGACCTTAATTCTGTACATTGTCTCTACTAGATTCCAAACCTGATCCTATATAGCAGAGGTTTCATTCCTAGTTTGAATTTAATCTGTTTTTTTTCCCCATCATTTGAAATTATCTTTTTTTTCTAACACACAATTCATTTGGTCTCCTTTTGGTTTTCTTAATCTAATCTTGACTATCCTGGAAAGTATGCTTTGACCTGCTTTTAGCTCCTTAGAAACTAATTTGTTTTTCCTCTGACCAGCAGGTGTCACTTGGCATAAGAGACTCATATATGTATCATATTCTGGAAAAAGCTACAACATCTTTGAAATTAACATGATTATAGAAGTGCAGAAATGAAAGTTTTCCATCAGTAGTAACATAAAAACCCAACAGATATTATAAGCTGTTACTCAAGTCAGAACTCTTACATAGTGTTTATAGAAATTACAACTGACTTAAAAATAATATAAATGTTGTGAAGGGAAAACAAAATAGCCATCTCAATCTATTAAATAAATCATCTAAATTTTGTAAGAATATTATCTAAATTTTGTAAGAATATTAAGCAGAGGATGTGACCATCTCAGTTATTAATTAAAAATGTAAAAATTTATAAAATACAGAGTTAATATTATGGAAAGTAAGAGGAAACTTCAGTCCAACTTTTGATTAATAAATGTCCTAAATGCTAGCTATAAGAAGGCATTCTTTATGTTTTGTTGATAATCTGTAACCCATTTGGTCAGTAAACCATGGTATGTCCATTGCAAGGAAGATGAGATGCATTGTAAGTTTGTATGCATGAACATATAAAAGTTACCTGTATTTAATATGACTGTTGCCCATTAATGGTTTAAAGCTACCACCTTCCCAGGAGAATTTCCCTTGTCAGAATGGTGTTGTCCTTCCAAGAGATTATTTCCCCTGGTATCCAACTCCACTTCCCACAGCCTGCAGCCAATGAATAAGTCATGCAGGGACAAAAACAGCTCAATGTGGGACCCACTGCATAGTGAAATTCTTACTTTCCATAGAACCAGAGCTCCGCACAGAATCAGGCTAAAGTTAGGGTCCAACTGATGACACCGTTTTGCTTAGTTCCATTGCTTGCCCTCTTTCTTCACTCTCTCTCACTTAAGTAGAGTCATCAGACAAAGGACTCTGAGATAAATCTGAATTACAAAAAAAAACAACAAAAAACCCAACAACATATATATTATTTTAGTATAAGTATGCCCCAAATATTTCAAAGATATTTCATTTTTTATCTGAAATTCAAATTTCACTAGGCATACCATACTTCTATTTGCTAAATTTGCTAATCTTATTTCTGAGAGCATTTTTTAAGTAAATTAGATGCACTTAAATTCTTGTCTCAGACTCTGCTTCTAGGAAAGCCAACCTTCGATAATGGCAACTATATGCTATTAGGATATTAAACATGTATTTCAAAACTACATATATATATATATATACATTCTGATAATTCTGATAAGTTTCTGTAAATATATGTACATGTTATGTAATAATAGTAATAAATATAGAGTATACACATATTTTTCAAAAAATAGTTCTGGAATGGTGAACACTGCTAAAAGCTGCTAAAAGTTACCCATGGACAAGAGAATCAGATTTGTGAAAGAAGTGTTGGTGGTAAGTCTACAGTTTACACAGAAATTCTCACATCATTTGCAGTTTACAACAGAATTATACTTTGGTACAACTGGTATTCTAGTATATTGGTAATTGGTAATTGGTAATACCTAGAATTGGTATTCTAGGTACAATTTGGTAATTCTAGTATATAACAATAAAGTTAGTTGCATCATTGTCCTTACAGCAGTCGAACACTAGTGAGACTTTCTTTTTCTTATTTTTCTTATTTTTTATGTTGATACCCAGGAACTCCAAGCTGATATCATAGGTAACAAAGTAAGGAGTCCAGGAAGATTACAGGATATAGAAAAATAGTTTATAAATAGAGAAACACTAGGTATACACACATTGAAAAAAGAAAGAAATAGAGAGAGATAAAGAAAGAAGGAAAGAAAGAAAAAAGGAAAAGAAAGAAATATAGAAAAAGCAATATATAGGCATAGATGGGAAATACTGATTTTTAAGTAGATTTAAAATTAAATATATGTTCAGAACTAAAACATAAATGCATCAGAAGTCAATAACAGGCAACTAAAGTTGAATTTTCCTCCTGGGAATATAGGTAATAGAAGCCACTGTAATATATCTTGCACATATAAATATTTATCATGAAATTATGCTTCAGAGGAAACAGAGTGTGAATACAAATTAATGAACAAATTATGAGTTTGGAGTTATAAAATACAATATAAGTAGAAATAACCTCGGACTAAGAGGTAAAAAAGTGTGAAATCTAACTGTCACATTTTTAACATTAGCCTACATTAAGGCATTATGGACATTCATTTATTTAGAAAATGAAGCATATGAAGTATATGGTTTTTAAAGACCCACCAATTCATAAGTTCTATGTCCCTTTAAAAAAGAGTCAAGAATGCCTTATCCTAATAAATTCTTTTAATCTTCAGTTTTCCTCTAGAAATAGAAGGAATATAATACTAGAAAGAAGTAGGAAACTTTCATTTTAGGAAACGTGTTTGGCAGATAAGAAGAAATAATATATGTACTCTGACTACACAGTGAATTATTATTATGCTTGTTTCTTTAATTTTATAGGATCATATTTTTTCTAAGACTTGTAATAGCACATCTAAAGATTTCTATTCCTTTGGAAATAAAATTTTCATTTATCAGTATTTAAATGGATGCCAAAACAGTATACAGTTCTGTGATACATCAATAACTAACCACCATTCTTTATCAGGTGATAGCTATGTATATTTTTTCATTACGTGTAAAATCATACTTTGGATGCTTATGTTCACGATAGGATATGGAATCACAGCTCCAGGTTGGTGCCGACTAAATGCCATGAAACATTCTATTATTAGAATGATATTGGTAAATCTTTAATGTGAACTTAATTGGTTAAAAATAGATGGGATTGTTAAATGGATCCTTCACTGAATAATTAAATACACTTATGGGAAAATCAATAAAATAGACAGATCTATGGTGCCAGCATCCTTGAGCTTTCTTTGAAGCTGTAAAAACTCGGGCTCTACTGTGAGACATATGATATTACACATAAATCCTGGGGACTGCCACAAAACCAGAGTCAAGTGTCAGAAACTATAAACCTCCAGCATCACTGACTAGGAGTAATGTTTATTATTTTAATACACTGCAATGAATTATTTCCACTGGATAATTTCTTGTCTTTGTGTTCACAACGAAGGCCAAACAGACTGTTATGGGTGTTTGGCAGTAAATCTACATCTGTGAATAGAGTCTCCTGGGATCCTATGAAAGACTGTAATGAATTCAACACATGGTGCTAGTCCTAGAGGCAGACACATTCACACCGCGAGAGAAGACAGTTAGGGTTTTCTAATAAAAATTAAGTGCTGAATCAGTGTGTGTGGAGTGTTGCTGTTATTAACTGCTGTGCCCTGGATTTAAACACACACACGTGCACACACACACACGTGCACACACCCCAGTTAATGTATGTGAAGACCCACAGTTGGACAACAGTTCCTTGCCTGCTTTTGTTTCTTAAAATATATTTCTATGCCCAGATTTATTTTAGAAAAAAACATACTTAATTGAATATCAAGCTTTAATATGCAGTTCAATTGCCTTTTTTAAAGGAAATAACGTCTAATACACACCTTTATAAGGTATCTTTTACTTACAAATCAGTTTACCTGCATGTCATCTAAGGAGGGAATTATAAAATATCTCTCACCATTTCTCTCATAAGAAATTATAAATCATTTCTCTGTGTCCCTTTCTGTTCTATTTCCTCTAAGTGTAATTTCCAAGAGTAGAGGGGGTAACTGTACTCTCACAGTTCTCAGAGAGATATGTAGGAAAAAAAGGTACAGAAAAATAAAAATAAATATAAATCCAAAATAAAATGATCGATGAAATAGAAATATGTAGACTTTTCTTTAATTATACTGTACCCCTTTACCTATATTAAGAGACAATAGATGTTATTTCAAAATAGCACAGTCAACTTAAAAATGAAAGTTCATATCAATATTATATACAAATCAGACCATTAGAATTTGTTTTTAGAAATACTTGATATTCATATAGAAGTATAAGTTTTTGCTATTATGTGTCTACATATGTGTTTATAAGTAGGTTCACTTTTGTAAACTTGTCTCAACAGAGAAGACATTTCATAAATGAAAATGCAAAAATGTAACCTGATTCTGTATCTTAAATATTGGCATTTAGAATACATTCCTTTTGTATATGATTTTATATCTCATAGCAATTAGCTCAGAACAAAAGGAAAATGAATCCTGTAGTTCATTAGCTTATTCTAGTATTGATATTTTGTTTTGTTTTGTTTTGTTTTTTTCCCCCTAGTTTAGAATAACCCGTGGTACTTCACGGGAAAAGAGATAGGTGGAGTTTTGAGGGTTTTGTGCTGAGCAAGTTGAATGTCCTAAATACCACCTTGTTAAAATCACACCAAGAAAAACCTTGACCATGGTGCTGACACAAAAGTACTATACAGATAGAATTGGTCTCACTAAATATATATCACTTTAACAAATTATCCTCACTAAATATATCTTACTTTAACAAATTATTATGGAGTTTTTTGAGTATACGAAATAGGTACCATATCTTTTCCATGAATCATGCTCAAATAAAGTGTAGAATCTGTTTTTATATGCCTCTTTATGCAATGTAGTTTAATATGTATGGTTATAAAAGTAGTAAAAACAAAAGAAAATACCAGCCTGATACTTCTCTAAACTACCCACAGTAAAATTGGACAGGTTTCCAAAGACATGTTGGTTTTCAGTTGATTGCCACTTTGGGTGATCAATGAATCTTAACTGAAGGTCAGGTAGGAGAGGACTCCTTCAGTTACTACACAAAGGTGACATTCAGTAAGGATTTGTTGATTTAGTGAACGGCTCACCCAGAAATGCTAAAAGCTCTTTCTCTGTCATTATTTGAGTAATATTTCACATGGAGGCTCATGATAATATAAGAAATGTCCATCATTAGAATTTCTCCTCAGTTAAAATATTTTATTAAAAAGCAGCTGTAAGGGGCACCTGGGTGGCTCAGTGGGTTAAGCCTCTGCCTTCAGCTCAGGTCATGATCTCAGGGTCCTGGGATCGAGTCCCACATGGCGCTCTTTGCTAGGCAGGGAGCCTGCTTCCTCCTCTCTTTCTCTGCCTGCCTCTCTGCCTACTTGTGATCTCTCTCTGTCAAATAAATAAAATCTTAAAAAAAAAAGCAGCTGTAAGTCTTATACCTTAACAGATTATTGCCAACCCACCAAACTCATTAAAGAGTAGTTTATCAAATTATTCATATATCACTGTATGAGGGTTATAACTGAATGAGAAAAACACAGGACATGCATGATTTGATGGATAATGGGAAGGGTAATAGCAATTACATTACATCATCAGGCTTTCTTTGATGTCTTTATAAAATACAAAGTGTTATGAAAGTAATATTCTGGCTTCAAAAATATACCAAATGCATGACAGGCTCGTCACCATTTACCCTTCACGAATTTTACATTACAACATTACCACTGGCTGGACAAATTAATATTTATTCAAGGAGCCCCTACAGACTATTACTTATGAAATTTTATTCTTTAGAATTCATGTTACTAATTAGAAAATCTATATATTTTCTTATTTCTAGTGATTTTTAGAAGATATTTTGTAAGTAGATTGATATGAATTGTTCCTGTAGTAAAACTGTTCTGTAAAAATCTGGTATATTTTACTTCTCTATATATTTCTAAGAAAAAGAAAAATCATGCCATCTAATGGCTAACTGCCCAATTCTCTTATTGTTACATTACATGCTGTTTTGCATACAGCCATGGGTTTTATACCATAGAGTGTATTTCAAGACTACACAGAATATGGGAGAAGAAATAGAATCTAGAAAAATTCTAAGGAGCCATTTGTACCTCTCCAGTTTTTGTTAGGAAGTCAACTGGAGAGACAGGGCTTTAAGTCTAAACATGATGCGTGAGAGTTGAAGATTTTATATTTATAAAAATCACATTAAATATATTTTATTATATCACATATTCAAATATAGAAAAGATCAAAACACCTATCTCTAGAATTAAGTGATATCATGTTGTATTAAACCACAGCCCTAATGTTAGGACAAAAGTTGTTTTTTTTTTAAAGATTTTATGTATTTATTTGACAGAGATCACAAGTAGGCAGAGAGGTAGGCAGAGAGAGGGGGGGGAAGCAGACTCCCTGCCGAGCAGAGAGCCCGATGTAGGGCTCAATCCCAGAACCCTGGGATCATAACCTGAGCCAAAGGCAGAGGCTTAACCCACTGAGCCACCGAGGTACCCCAGGATAAAAGTTTTGAAATTACTGTACCTTCTTAAAATATGTTACTGTTCATCTGCATCTTCAGAGGGCATTTTCCTATTGAATTCATTTGCAACTCTAGCTATACTAGTGTACACATCTAATAGATGCAGTAACTGTAGAAATAGTGCCTTTCCAATGGCCACATCACCAATGAGCATATGACAAAAACTTGAACACCAAACTGCTAAATCAAAAATTATTTTTTTTATTTTATTGTAAGAAATTTTAGATGAATGTCATTTAAAAACATATCATCTAGAAAAAATTGCATGGGAAATCTCAGATTTGGAGTATTGTTCAATATATGAATATTTTGAAGGGAGAGGTGCTTTGACTTTCAGAAGAATTATTGCTATAAAGTAACAATCAGTTCAAAGCTGGAGAGGATGCCATATTCCTCATGTCAGTGTATACAAGTGTTTATTTGAGGTCAGCAATTATTTGCTTACACCACATAGAATATAGATTTGTATCCATATGATTTTATAAATGTGTTAGTTATTAGGGGCAAAAGATCTAGATATTCTCTCCATAAAAATTAGAAGTATTTCAATGGTGTCTGATGCACACTAAAGTCCTAATTAATTTTTCTTCTTTTGAGTTTTCTTTGAATTGGCAGATATGTTGCATATTTCAAATAGGGATTTAAAAAAATAGGTTTAAGTGTATCATTAAGTGTATTTTACTTTGTAGCTGTTTAAAAATGTTCCTTTTAGCACAAAGATGCATCAATATTTCATTTAATTGTTCATGATGTTTTATCCATCAAAATGATTTTTTTCCAGAAAACAAAAATAATTTTATACCCCTAGGCAAGTAACACTCAAAATAGTTCTGAAGCATTTGGTATTAAGGAAAATTTAAAACACAAATTATTGAAAGGAGTTAAAATACTGAAATAAGCAAGAATGCAAACTTCTAAATTCCAGTTTGAGTTTTGCTGATGTGTTAGGAGGAGTTATGCTAAGAAAAGAAAGGTATTTAGTAACCTGAAAATCATTCTTACAGGACTTTTGAGCTTATTATTAAAAGTACAATGAATTATTTACACCAGATATTAAAACATATTGCTGAATTTACTTTGAAGAGAGAAATAGAGATAGAGAGACAGAGAAAGAGGATTACTACCTTGGTCCGTAAATTTTGCCTACAAACCCTGCCTAACATCCTCAACAGAGAATAATGGAAAAATACACATGATTCACCCTACTATTATATTAAACAATATTTATTCTATATGGGTTTTTGTGGTGACTTATAAGAACTTATTGAATATACATTCATGAAATTGTATAACCTTTGGTATGCTTGTCTGAATATTTTTTATTCTGGCAATCTCTCATCTACTGAATTTTATAATTTTATTTTTCAAACAAAGTAATGAATTTTAGTTCTTGTAAGTATGAAGCACAATTTATATTTTTTTCCTCAAAGATTACAGATTAATATCTTTCACCATTCACTATTACCTTACCTGTTGCCTGATTGACTTAACAAGTCCTTAAAAATGATAACAAATAAGACAAGTATTACTTAGGTACTGACCTTCAGCAACTTCCGGCAATATTGTACTAACATTCTTCATTATGTAAATACACACTATTCTTTTAAAAAAAAGAAAATGTAGACATCATACACACAATGGACTGTAGATTTTATATGCAATGAATAGAAGTCATCAATAAAATCAGATCTGGTTTCATTAACTCTGTAACAAAATAAATTTACATCTGTAATTTCAATTATCCTATAGCTGTATTAATTGGGTAGTTATTAACAATGATCTATTTTTTCAGAGAAACTCAATTTTCTACCCATAAATATGGTGTGTGTATACACACACATACCTATTATATAATATATATAATATTAGGTATATATATATATATAACATTATTTATACCTATTATATACCTACACCTATACACACACACACATACCAATATGGGGTGTATGTGTGTATAGATATATCCTACTCTCAGGAAATACAATATGTACATAAGATGTGCATATTGCAGGTTTTTATTCTTTAATACCAGTGTTCATGTGGTGTTTTTTTTTTCCTATCTTAATGGGACTAAAAAGCATCCTATGTAAGCTCAAAAATCATTTATTATGCCTGGGGCCAGGACAGTCATAGAGCCACATCTTCAAAGGAAGCTACTTCCTTATCAAAAAAGAATCACTCTAGAGCCATCTGCCTGCTTATCATTACATCTGGACAGACTTATGTTTTAAAGGAATAGCTAACTAAATAAGGAAGAGAAGATCAAGCTAATAGACATTTCTGGCAGTCAATAAAAGGTTACTGGGGAAAAATAATCACACATGCCACAAAAGAAACCGATGAGTACAGGATGTTATCTAGAGGAAGGACAATGATGAGGCCCCAATTAGATACTACTGAAGACATGAAATGCCACATATGATATGGGTACTGACAATATCACAAATGATATAAATTAAAGTCTTTGTTATATTAAGGAAGAAAATATAGAAATTTTATCCAATACAATTATTAAAATATATATCTATATTCACGTACCCTTGGTTATACTACCACACTCCTAAATCAAACATTCTGTAGTTTTTAAAGTTTTTTTCCATCCCTACCTTACCTCTATTTGTTTGTATTTTTCCATTTAGCAACTCTGCTTAAGAACTGTTTTAGCCATTGAAACTGAAGAGGGAAAAATACTGCAGTGCAGTACTTTGAAAAAGCAGTCTTTGGGGCAAGGATTCAGGGAAGGTAGTACAGTAAATTGTAGGAAGGGATTACCATGGAAGTAAGTTCCAAATGCCTACTTTTGGGTGTTTATCATTCATTTGATCTCCAACATCAAGTATACACTGGACTGGTGGAAAAGAGTAATCCCAGATGTGAAATTTTAGTTAATAACTTTAGCTAAAAGTTGCATAGGACATAGTTTGTCTAGCATATTGAAAGCCTGAAAAAATAATTTTTCAAAAAATTTTTTGTCCAAATCCCTTAGGCAACTAAATTAATTTCAGTAGTAATCATGAAATGAAACAAAGAACAATGTGGATGAAATTTGTACATTTTGCAAGATGCATTTTTACTAAATTGCACCATTTCGATCTTTTCTCCTATTTGTATGCTTAATGTTACTGGCCTGATACTTCCCAACATGCTTTGCACATAGATGATAGTGAACCATCTGTATTGCTCATAATAGTCCCATTTCCCTTCCGAAGGATTGGTTCATTGTCCCAAATCAGGCCAATGAGATATGAGGATAAGAGGGTGAGTCTGCAATGATTCTTCTTCATCATCTAGATAATTAGTATTTAAATGTTGTGTTTTCAGTTACCAAAATCAACACCAAGAATGACAGGCTAGGAGAAAATTATGTTATTGGTGATATCTACTTAACTATACCTAGAATCCCTGTAAACTCTGAGATTCCTGTTATGTGAGATAATAAATCATGTATAATTGAATCAGATTGAAATTTGTATTTCTATTGGTTATAACCCAAATCATTGGATAAAATACATCTGGAGATAACAGAATTTTTTTCTTTTTAGTTTTACTGCATTAATAAAATCAATGTTTAGGCAAAGACATTCATTTTTTGTCACCTTATATTTATGCATCTAATAAGTACATTTAAATTATGAAAAACTAACTCGTCTTTATAGATTTCTAATTTATAGATTTATTTCATCTTTAATAATACTGTCAAAGTAAATTTAAGTAAATAACATGCTTGTTAATAAAATTAATTATATGTATAGTTATCACTCATGTTTTTAAAATGTTTTTAAAAAACATTTCTAATGTTTGATCTTTAAGGTTTGAAAAAAGTGAAATGATATATTCTTAATAAAGAATTCATATAATAGCTATTATAAAATATTTAATGCAACAGCAAACTTGATATCTTCTTCCCAGCACATTTTCATTAAAACTAAACCTCTAAACATTCTCAGGGGATGGAATTATATCAACTTTAATTTAACAAACTAAATGATTTATGAGGAATCTTTATAATGGCTATAGCCAAAGGATTCTGTTACTTTCATGTTATTATGAAAGTAATTGTAGGAGTAGTGAGTAAAAGCCATTAGTTTACATATTGTCACTTTTTCCAGTACTGTTGAAAGTGTTAGTGTATAATTGTTTTTATTTAATAAATGTTCTAAAATTTTGATGATTGAAACCTAAAAACATGAACAATTAGTGACACCATATATTAAAATGTATATATATATATATTTGTTTATCCAATTAGACACATATTTTTATTTTTTTGTTAACCACATTTAGTGAGGAAAGAATCTCATGTAAGGACAAGAGAAATAATAAGAAAAACAAGCAAAATACAGATGTTGAAAACAAGGTAGAGTGCTGTAGTCCTAGAATTTTTACTTACTAGCTCTAAAACCATCAGAATATCTCTGAATCACTTTGTGCTCATTTTCTTCTTTAATAAAGTTTAAAAATACTTAAGTAAGAAATAGGATTATTGTGAAGATTAAGTGACTTAGTACAAGCAAAAAATAATCCCTCTAGTATCTGACACATAGTAAGGTTAAAAAATCTTTTTTAATTTGTAGATAATATAAAAAACAATGTAGACATCATATTTTTGCTCTACAATAAGTTGTTTGTTTTAGCATCTTTTAAGTAATGATTTTTAAATATATGCAACAAGATAGAATAAAATGCATGATTTTAATATTTATAATGTTGGATGTTTTGTATATGTGATTTCTTCTTTAAAGAAGCTGTATATTTCTCTCTGTGTGTATGTGCAAACATAAATCAAACTATTGCCAAAGTAAGAGCAAAACAACTATTTAATTGGTAAAAATTATGTTTATATTTCTGTAATACATCTTAGTAACTTGTTAATTTTTTCTACATTTTTACTTAATTGATTTTCTATGAATGACTCATCATTAATTTTAAGTCAAAGAGTTATTTTGTATGTGTGTTGGTTTTTTTTTTTTCTTTTTAAGACTGAGGTTTACTAGTCTCAGACATCCTCTTATTCCTTCAAAAAAATGTGTTTGAGTCAAAGTGCCAAATTGTGGCATTAGGGCAACAGAGCTGACAGTAGTTAGAGTGGTGACTGGATTGGTGATGACAACGGTGTCAACAAATACATATTCCGCATTTTCTATAAAATGAGTATCTTATATATGTTTTTATATTTTGTTCTCAAATAATTATATTTTGAGATTATTATTCTTAATTAAAGATGAGAATATTGAGACAATGAGAACTAAATAATGTCCCAAAACTACATGATTAGTAAGAGACGTAGCCAAGATTTCAAGTCAGGTATTGTGATGTTAGAGCCAGTCATCTAGTCTGAACTGTTATTTAATGTCATCTGCAGAAATTAATATATTACACTTAGTGGCAACCACTCATGCAGCTACAAACATGTAATAGCCATTTTTTGAATGGTAATTTTATGGGAACTTGTAAAATACGATTAAATGATAATTTATCATAATATAACAATAGATGATTTATAGATGTTTAATTAATGTAATATTCATATTTTTATTATATATGCATATAGGTTCATCATATTTATGTGTATACTTAAACGTATGCCTATAATCTCTCTCTCTACACACACACACACACACACACACACACACATTTATCTACCTAAATCTATCCATTTATCTATCATCCATTTATCATCTTTCTGTCTTACATATATTATATATATGCACATATATTCATATAGACCCACATACACACATATATGGTTAAGGTGTGTGTATGTGTGTATATATATATATATATATATATATATATATATATATATGATTTAACAGACTACTGAATGGTATTAGCAATTAACTGGGTGGGTGGGTGGTGGGTATTAACCATTGATATTACTTTATTAAGTTCATGATTAACTCTATAAACATTAGATGAAAATTTATTGTATTAAAAAATACCAGATTTTGGGCGCCTGGGTGGCTCAGTGGGTTAAAGCCTCTGCCTTCGGCTCAGGTCATGATCCCAGGGTCCTGGGATTGAGTCCCGCATCGGGCTCTCTGCTCAGCAGGGAGCCTGCTTCTCCATCTCTCTCTGTCTGCCTCTCTGCCTACTTGTGATTTCTGTCTGTCAAATAAATAAATAAAATCTTTAAAAAAAAAAATACCAGATTTTTCTTTACTCATTTAATATAAGTAGTTACTAACGTGGGATTTCATTATGATTTTCAGACAGTGAATACTTTTATCTTTTTTTTAGATGTTTGTGGGTTTGTATTTTTTTAGATTTGGAACATTTTCTATAACTTTTATTTTTTTCTCAAAATTTTATTTATGTTTTAGTTAGTTTAGTTAATTTATTTATGTTTTTAGTTAGTTAACTAATTTTCTTTAAATTAATATGTATATTCCAATCCTTCTGGTCTCTAAATCAGGAAAACACATTTTAAGTTGAATCAGCTCTCTCTTTCCTCCACACTTACCATATTTTCTCCATTATCTCCATCCTATGATCAATCTCCTCCTCCTCCTTGTCTGCTCCCAGTGTTCATCCTATATTTTATATAGTGAAATCCTCCCATTATTCCATATCCTAGTTATTTTCCACAATCTCAATTTTCATTACGATTTCCAATACAGTTTTATTTTTCTTTTTCAACTTTAATCTCTTGCTTCCTTTTTTGTCGTTGTTTTATATAAAAAAATTTACTTCCTTGTCTTTTTGTACTATGGTTTTCTGTTTCTGTTTCTTCATTTTCATACCTTCATGCATTGTGGTGATTCATTTTCTTCTAGTTCTTGTAAGCTAATGTGAAAGATATGCTTTTTGTTATATGTTTCAGAATTATTGTGTTTCTACCACTTTCTGATGAAGATGAAGTCAGCCAATATAAAAATAATCAGGAGTAATAATGGCATCAAAATATTAAATTTTAACAATATTTTACTACATTTTTAACTTTAAACTGTTGCTCTGAGATGCAACAATACAAAGAAATTAAGGGAATAGACACAATGTAACAATAAAAAAGTCTTTTAAATCTTCAAATTTGTAACAAAAATAATACTTGGCAGTTTAGGATAGTGGGACTTACACTCTAAATGTGTCTTCTTTGCATTTACACATAAAATATCAGATCTGACATGAAGAAATGAATAAGGTAAGATACTTTGTGTTGGCTATAAGTTATATAAAATGTCAAATTAGAACTACTGATTTTACAATGGATTTCAAACCATTCTGTTACCTATTTTTCTATAAGATATTTTAATTTTTTAATGTTATTTGCTTTATAGTCCATCATTGGAGGTAGTGGCAGAAATTCAGTTTCATCTCAGAAAGCCATTTATTTATCTCCAAATTGTAACGCTAAGTTTTCCCTTTACTCATTTTTCTTATGCAATCTATTTTAAAGGTAATAAAGCATAAAGCAGTAAACAACAACAAAAAAAGCAATAAGGAAGAGACACAAACTAATACTTAATGGATTGTCAGCTTATGAAGGCAATTCACAAGCTGTAGCAAAATGAGCACAAAAAAAAATCAATACTTATTGTAGCACTGCTCCTTTTACACTGCAATTTATCAGTGAACAGGATACTGTCACATCTCATAGGCCTTAGGAAACTCACAAGCAATGTTTTTTTCTGCCTAAGTTTCATCACAGATGAATGTGATTTAAGCAAGCAGAGATTTTCTGGCAATTGAAGAATCAGGACATGGTAAATATGTAACTTGATTTGTGACAGAAATATCCACCCAAATTAAAGACAAAAGCCATGGGAGCTATGGAGATTCTAAAAATCGGGAAGGGGCATATATAAGTTAATTAAAAAGCATAAAAATGGGTTCTCAAATGTATCTGAATACTAAACACAAACAATGCCTTTCTTATTATTTGGGAGGAATGTTCAAACATGAGAATTAAGCTGGCTCTGATTTTTCTCCTTTTTCTTCCTTCCTTTCTTCGTTCCTTTGTTTTCCCTTCCTTACCACCCTTCTCTTTCTTTCTTTTGCTCCCTCCATCTTTCTTTCTTTCTTTCTTTCTTTCTCTCTTTCTTTCTCTTCCTTTCTTTTTCTCTTTCTTTCTCCTATATTCTTCTTTTTCTTATGATGAGATTTATAAATATCTGTAGAAATTAAGCTTACTTTTTGCCTATCTGGCAAAATGCCATACCTGCTTCCACATGTCATTAAAAAAAAATAAACAAAACAAAACAAAAATCCTTATTCTTTTTTCAAAAAAGATTTTATTCACTTATTTTAAGAGAGAGCATGAAAGTGGGTGGAGGGGAAGGGACAGAAAAAAAAAAAAAAAGAATCTCAGGCAGATTCCATGCTGAGCACTGAGCCCATCCTGGGCTGAATCCCACAGCTGTGAGATCATGACCTGGGCCAAAATCAGGAGTTGGATGCTCAACCGATTGAGCTACCAAGATGTCCCAAGTCATCCTTATTCTTTTTTCTTTTTTTTAAAGATTTTATTTCTTTATTTGACAGACAGAGATCACAAGTAGGTGGAGAGACAGGCAGGTGGGGGGGAAGCAGGCTCCCCGCCAAGCAGGGAGCCCAATGCGGGGCTCGATCCCAGGACCCTGAGATCATGACCTGAGCCGAAGGCAGAGGCTTAACCCACTGAGCCACCCAGGTGCCCCCCCCAGTCATCCTTATTCTTAAAATAACCTTCAATGCAATTGAAATTTAAAAGTGAATTTAATGAATTTTAATGCTTAAATTTCTAGTCATCCTTCAGAGATTTTTTTGAATAACAGTACATTTTATGCCATTATCACAAAATAAATTATTTAAACAAATCTTTATTGAAGTTTTCAGGGAATATTTGTACCTGGGTACAGGTTTATACACATTATTCTAAATTTAAATGATCAATTATTGGAACTTTAGAGCATGGGGTAATGACAGCAAGCAAGAATATTACAGAAACAGCCAAACAGTTGCTCACTGATGAGTATTCTTTCTGTAGGACCTCTGTAGTCTCTTTCTGTCTGACTCTGGAGCCAAGGTTCAATTTATCTCCAGTACCCCACACACTTAGATGGTTTTCTTTTCTTAGTCTGTTAGGACCACAGGGCACAAAAAACATGCAACAAGCAAGGATATTGCAAAGGTAGCTTACATTTATCTTCATAGCTCTACTCTATGTCATGTCAGGAGTTCTAGTATTACCATTCAGTTGGCCTTTGGAGACACTCACTTAACTTTAATTCCTATAAATAGCTTCTTGGATAATTTGAAGGTATTTTCCTTCATCTATCACAGTTGCAATATGTTAAGTTTTCTCTGCCTTGGAAATTTTAATATTGCATAAGTAGAAGAAGTCAAAACATTAGTCAATACAACATTTTAATTTCATTTTATGGACAACTGAGTCACTCCACCCCCTGCTCAAAGCGCACAGCAACAATAGAGAAATCATTTTAGAAAAAGAATAATAGCACAACATAGCAGATCTCATAAACTGAATTAAATATTTAATGAGACAGATATGGAAAGAAAAATAAAGATATAAGTGGATCTGAACCTGCAGATAAGTGAGACTATTACTCCAGAAACAAGCAAGGATACTGGAATACTCCTGTAGAGGAATGACTTATTAATCAATCATCAGGAAGGTGGCAACACACTGATATTAAGATGATTCAAGAGGGTCTAATAAAGGGACTGATTACCAAATAATGTCAAGATATAGTGCAAACAATAGGTTTCTCTACACTAGAGGAAAGCTGTATCTCACCGTACACCCCAAGTAATGAAGGGAACTATGGTTACCAGAACAAGAAATAAAAGGGTCACACAATGAAAAGTAGGTCAGTTCAGTTCAGATAAAGAGCCAGTTTCTCTGTAGAACATCTCTAGTCTGTTCTGAAAACTCATGGAAGTATTCAAAGCAATAAATGTCTCTGCTTCCCACTTTCCAATACCACTTTCTGCTTCTTATTCATCTCTGGCTGGAGTCTCTCATGGCTGAACCCAGTCAGTAGTCAGGGGACAAGGATGGCCACTGATAAGGTCTATATGGGTTAGTCTCCTTGAGTAAGATCATAAGACACCATGAGAACAGATAGAGAGAGGCAAACATAATATCTAGATGGATAGGAATAAAAGGACTTTTGACTCAAAACAAAATCTGAGGTGACACATCCCCATCCAAGAAGATGGCTGAAAAGCCTGGACTCCTAAATTCCTAGGGCTCTGGCTTATTTTATGAATCTGATTAATTTAGAGATGCACATGAACCAGTTCTAATTCCATAATTAATGCATGAGCAAAGTGATTATTGATTAGATATCAAATTCATAATATATCTAATATTATCTTAAGAAAAAAAATTCCCAGCTAGACAGTATAACCTGGTTTGACCACAGAGAGTTAAAAGAAGGTAGGTACAAATCTACAAGGGAAGGAGGAAGGAAGCTGAGAAGGAGAGGTGAAGGGAAACACACATACACATACCCATGCACACACACATGTGCACACATACCCACACAGAAGCAGTCAAGGGAATCTAATATTTTAAAATCCAAAAATTAAAGAAGGACAGCAAGCAAATAAACAATAGAAGATGTGTTTACTCTAGAAGAAATCTGAATGCAACATAAAATGCAATAAAATAGTAAATTTAGAGTCCTCAGATAAGAAAATATTGAATTCTATTCAATAGATATGAATTAATAAGTGGAAATGTTAAATTATAGTAAGTAAAAATATATGTAGTCATTTAAAAAACTCAGTAGAGGCTATAATATCTAATGGTCACAAGGAAATAGGGAATTGGAGAGCTAAGATAGAGAAAGCACCCAGAATGCAATACATATACATTTTTTAAAAATAAAAACAAGAGTCATTAAAAGATATGAGGATTAAGTTGATAGGCTATAAAATATGTCTTAATAAAGTTCCAAAAGAAAATAAAGGAAATGATAAAGAAGCTGATTTTTAGGAGGAAAAAAATTAAGATTCTTCAGAAATGTAATGATAGAAGTACTCTGATGAAAAGTATGCACTATGTGCTGAGAAGTTAAATTAAAACAAATCAACAACTGAATGCACTGGGTGGATAATATATAACATTTATTTATTTAAAAATTTTTTTAAAGATTTTATTTATTTATTTATTTGAGAGAGAGAGAGAGAGCAAGGGTTTCAGTGGTGGGGAGTGGCAGAGGGAGAGAGAGAATCAGACGCCCCACTGAGCAGGGAGCCGATGACGGGCTCCACCAATCCCAGGACCCAGGGATCATGACCTGAGAGGAAGGCATACACTTAACTGACTGACCCACTCAGGTGCCCCAATAATATGTAATGTTTGGAATAAAAAGAAAAAAGTAAAACTATCAGATGGAAAATACATATTTATCTAAAAAGAAATCACAAATAGGCTGACAGTAGACTTCACATATGATACAAACAATGCCAGAAAATTATGCACTAAAATCTTCATCATGATGTACAAAATTAAATATTAAACTTGAATTCTAACCCAGCTGAACTACCATGAAAAAATTAGTAGAAAATAAATACATTTTAATATGAACAAACAAGAGGAGAGTTTAAAAGCCATAGATCAATACTGGGATAATGAAGAAAGGACACAATTTAGAAGACAGGAGAAGGCAAAAAAAAAAAAAATCATTGGGCTTAGGAATTATTCATATTTATATAGAAATGTAATGAGCTCAAATATAAAAATAACAAATTATTTCCTTAATAAGTTGAATCTAATTTAGAAAATTTTTATTTAAATTCTGATTTTCTGTGTGTGTGTGTGTAGTGTGTGTGTGTGTGTGTGTGTGAGTATGTACATGTGCACACCAAAGCTGACTGCTTTCTCTGTCATTTACTAATAGGATTCCAATTGATAATAGAATTCTCTTCACAAAATTTTTGTGGATGTTAAAAGAGGAAACTTATGTGTTTAGAACAGTTACCAGCACCAAAAAAAGCACAGGATGGTAACTTGTAAAATTATTCCATATCTTCTACTTGTTTAAGAAAATTCCATTTTTATTGGAAATGAGGGACAGAATGCATTGTCCGCTTAACTCAAAGTTACTTTATTGTATTTGTTCTCTGCTCATTAAAAATCATGTTCAGTTTCATTCACAAATTCCCTGATACATGAAACTGAACTTGGTAACTAAATCATCTAAAAGAATTACTGAAATGATTTTAAGACAGTTACTATTATATTAGAATCTCTAATTACAAAATAGTTTGAAAAGAACCCCATTATTCATGTGTATACTGATCTATTTAGTTACTTTGATACTACTCGAGTGACATTTTCAATGTTTTGTTGTTGATAGTAGATATTCATATAGGAGAATGGTGGAAAGGAAGAAATTAGTAATTATTTGAATTATTTTTGGCAGTCATACCCTATATGTTTTAACTTAAGAAATATGTATTATTGGATGGAACTAGAAGGTATTATGCTAAGCAAAATAAGTCAGTCAGAGAAAGACAAATACTATATGATTCAGTCATGTGGAATTTAAGAAATAAAATGGAAGAACATAGGGGAAGGGAAGGAAAAGTAAAATAAGATGAAAACAGAGAGGGAGGGAAACCATAAGAGACTCTATAGGATACAAACTGATGGTTGCTAGAGGGGAAGTGGGTGTAGAGTGATGGAGTCATTGAGTGATGGGCATTAAGGAGGGCACTTGATGTCATGAGCACTGGGTGTTATAGGCAACTGATGAATAACTAAATTCTACCTTTGCAGTTAATAAGAAAAATGTATTATTAACTCCATGCTACAGAAGAAAAAATTAAACTTAGAAAATTCAATAACTTTTCTAAGAAACTAGATCTAATAAGAGGTAGAGCATGATTTGAAATTCTCTTCTCTTTTAGAACCCACAATCAAAAAATAAAAAACAGATCCATAACCTACAATTATACAATGTGTAAAAACTTCATTAGTATGAAGTAATTTATATGTCGTCTAATCAATAAATACCTAAAACTTCATGTGACTGCATTTCCAGAAAAAACAAAAAAACAAAAACAACAACAACCGTACTGAGTGTATCTGCATGAACATAGAAATGGTTATTTATCCTTTGGAGACTACAGTGAATTACTACATGAATTGTTTTATGTAGTTTATTTTTGTCCCATAACTCCCTTTCCACACAACGAAAGCATGGGGTGGTGGGCAGGGAAGGGTGGGGGCACATAGTCTTTTTTTTTTTTTAATTTTTATTTTTTATAAACAAATTTTTATCCCCAGGGGTACATGTCTGTGAATCGCCAGGTTTACACACTTCACAGCACTAACCATAGCACATACCCTCCCCAATGTCCATTACCCCACCCACCTTTCCCGACCCCCTCCCCCCAGCAACCCTCAGTTTGTTTTGTGAGATTAAGAGTCACTT
>PISX010023924.1:17438-28953 GCA_004024625.1 Mellivora capensis | reverse complement strand
TCTCTCTGCCTGCCTCTCTGCCTACTTGTGATCTGTCAAATAAATAAATAAAATCTTTTTTAAAAAAGAGAGAAAATCACAAGGAAGAGAAAATATATTTACAGCACTGTACATATATTTATTGGAAAAAAAATCCTCATATAGGTGGACCTGCACAGTTCAAACCCATGTTGTTTATTTTTTTTTTTTAAGATTTTTTATTTTATTTATTTGACAGAGAGAGAGAGAGAGCACAAGCAGCAGAGGAAGAGGGAGGAGCAGGCTCCCATCTGAGCAGGGAACCCCAAGCCAGACTCAATCCCAGGTGCTCCAAACCCATGCTGTAAATTGTGATACATTCCCACAATAGAGTATCACACAGCAATAAACAAACAAACAAACAAACTGATACATGCAACAAAATAGATTAATCTTTAATGATGAGTGAAGGAAGCCAGACAAGAGTATATACTGTTTGATTTTGTTTCTACAAATTGAAGAATAGGGAAAAATGATCTATAGAGCTGGTAGAGGTCTAAGTAGTGGTCTCGGGAGGCATAGTTACTGGGGAGGGAGTACAAGAGACCATACAGGTTGCTGAAAATGTCCTATTTTTTGGTCTAGGTGGTGGTTTCACAGATGTACACACAAGCAAAAATGCATCACAATATACACTTGAGATCATTACCCTTTACTGTATATAATTTATACCTAAAAAAAAGATCTCATGTCGACAAAGAAGATTGCAAAATTAATAACCATGTTTGGTTATTTATAAAATTGGGACGCCTGGGTGGCTCAGTGGGTTAAAGCCTCTGCCTTCGGCTCGGGTCATGGTCCCAGGGTCCTGGGATTAATCCCTGCATCGGGCTCTCCACTCAGCAGGGAGACTGCTTCCTCCATTCTCTCTCCCTGCCTCTCTGCCTCCTTGTGATCTCTGTCTGTCAAATAAACAAATAAATCTTTAAAAATAAAATAAATTAAAATTAAATTAAATTAAACCATGTTTGGGGAGAGAAAGGTAGAAAAGAATTGAAGGAAAGAGTGGGGCACAAATGTCTTTATCTACGAAGTGTGAAGTCAGGAAGTACTGCCCCTGGTTGGCAGAATAAGAAGTTATCTAAAGGAATAATAAATCTATAAAGATAACCAATTAAAAATATTGACATAATTACACGGAGAACGGAAGAAGGTCAGGGCTGAGAGAGAGAGAGAGCGCGCACACGAGCAGGGGGAGGGGCAGAGGGAGAGAGAAGAATCCCAAGCAGAATCCTCTCCCCCCACCTCCACTGAATGTGGAGATCCCCCCCATCTCTGCAGGGGTCAATCTCACAACTCTGAGATCACCACCCCAAGATCACGACATGACCTGAAATCAAGAGTCCCACACTCAACCAACTAAGCCACCCAGGTGTAGATTTCTCAAAACCAATGTCCATTGTGGGAAGGCAGAGTCACTGCTAGAGGCCTCTGTTGGCAAGACTTGCCCCCCACCCCTGCTTGACCCTTGTCCTCCCCCAGCTCAGGGAGAGCTGAGAGTAAAAATAGCCCTTTCAAAAGCTATTCAGGGCCGGAGCCTTTCCCAGTCTTCACTGACTCAACTGCTCCCTCCTCTTTGAAAATCTGGTCCACCTTGACTCCCAGAACCACAGTCCCCCTCACGGCCTCTGACCCTGGGTCTCTGGCACTGATCCCTCACCCTCTCCCACACCCTGTCCCCCCCCCCCCCCCCCCCCCCCCCCCCCCCCCCCCCCCCCCCCCCCCCCGTCAAACACCTAGCTTCTCTGGTCTCTGTTTCCTGAGGTTTGGGATTTCCCTACCACTCCTACACCCCTTCAGCCTCCCAATGACCATGTCAGCTGTGCCACTTCCGGAGCTTGGTGGCGCTTGGTTTCTGTCCATTCAGTTTTTCTCCCTAGCTCCCAATGGCTGGCTTCTCCTCACTGAGATCCCCGTTCAAATGCCCCTCCTTTGCCAGCTTTCCCTGAGTGCCCCATCTCTCTCCCACAGTGAGGTTATTTACATATTTATTTACTTGCTTATTTTCTGCTGCCTACCCCTCCCCACCCCCACACACCCTTGTAAAGTCCTGCAAGGCAGGGACTTTGTCAAGCTTCGTACTCTGTTCCATCTCCGAGTGCGTGGAATGGCAACTGTGGCTATTTGTTGAATGAAAGAAATAACCCATGTGAATTCCTATTGTCATCTCCATTTTATAGGCTTTTCCAGGAAACTAAACTTAGAGTTTAAGCACCTTACCCATGGCCACACAGCCTGGAAGTTACTGGGCTGGGACTGAAACCCAGGGGTTTCTGGCTAAGCCCATACTCTTAACCATTTCACAGGCTGACTCTTGGTGTGCATTCCCACAGCTATGGGAGGGAGTGTGGAGTGAAATGAACAATGAGACGCAACCCTAACAAGTTGTTTAAGTTTGTGAAGGTGGGCTGGGGGCATATGTGACTCTTTAGTACAGACATGATTTGCAGTCTCTTGTAACTTCGGGCTTTGACAGTCTATATTCTTTCTCCTACTTGTAGTATCTATAGGCTCTTGTATTCACTGCCACAGCACAAAAGCTAAGAAAGAGAGAAGTTTCTCAGCATCCATAGATCCTGACACTACTGCTCTCCATGCAACTCATTTATCTTCTTTGGAGATTGTCCCCTACCTTCTTTTCTGCATCTTAATAGATATGGGACAAAAATGTTCTATGGCCAGAGGCTTTATGGAGATGCCTTAAAGTTAAACCTGTTTCTTCCCATGCTCAAGTTTTTAATCTGCCTTACACTGTAATTTCCTAGTGGAGGTTATAGAATATAACTTTTATAAAACTTATTTTTTTATAGATTCTGTGTTCATGAGGCACTACTTGAGATTCATATTCCAAGAAACACATTTTGGGAAAAGCTTGTCTAACTGATCATTTTGATTACATTTACACCTTTAGCAACTAGCAAATTTCCCACCGTGTCTCCAGTAGAGAGGATGACTTTTTTTAAAAAAAGTAATGAAAACAATATTAGAGCATTAAAATCTTGAAAGAGTATCCCCCATAATTCCAGCTAGTTCCTAACCAAAAGTTATTTTCATTTTTGCATGTTTGTCTTCAAGGGAGTTAAGAGCATAGGCTCTGGAGTCAGAGATACCTGAGTTCCAAGTAAAATCCCACTGAGTGCTTGCTCTTGACCTTGGACAGCTTATTCATCCTCTCACTAACCTCTTAGCATAGCATCTGGCATGTAGTATTTGTTCAATAAAAGGTAGCTTTAAAAAACACCCAGGTTAAAGTGCATACCTATTGTATTACTGCAATTATATTATAAAATTGTGTACATTTTTAACTAGCATTTCATCATAGCCATCAAAAATGATCTTTAAATCACAAGTTTCTTTTTTTTTTTTTTAAAGATTTTATTTACTTATTTGTCAGAGAGAGACAGCGAGAGAGCGAGCACAGGCAGTCAGAGTGGCAGGCAGAGGCAGAGGGAGAAGCAGGCTCCCTGCCGAGCAAGGAGCCCGATGTGGGACTCGATCCCAGGATGCTGGGATCATGACCGGAGCCGAAGGCAGCTGCTTAACCAACTGAGCCACCCAGGCGTCCCTAAATCACAATTTTTCAAAAATAAAAATAAAAGAGCAAACAGAAATAGATATACCTGTAACCCATTTTAAAGAGTGTTCCAATATTGCCAATTCTGCTTCAAAAATTATTTTTTGAAACATAAAATATTACAGATGTATTTGAGGGCCCTTGCACATACCTCCTGGATCATTTTCCCTTCCCCACCTTACCTCCCAGAGCTAACTACTATTCTGAAGTTGGTGTATATCTTTTTCACTTATGTTTGAATTTTTCACAACATAGGTACAGACTCAACATAGTATATTGTTTTGCATTTTACAAAATCTACATAAATGGGGACACTTAGGTGGCTCAGTTGGTTAAGCAGTTAAGTATCTGCCTTAGGCTCAGAGGTCATAACCTAACCAGGAGTCCTGGGGTGGAGCCCAAGGGCCCCTACTCTCTGACTTCCTGCTCTGTGGGGGACCTCTGCCTCTCCCGCATTTGCGCTCTCTTTCTCATTCGGCTCTCTCTGTCTCAAGTAAATAAATCTTTTTTTTTTAATCTACACAAATGGCATCATTCTGCAAAATGCTTTTTCCACCCAACATTGTTTTCATGATACTATTTTCATTTGACAAACAAATGCTTCCATAAATATTCTTGGACGTGTCTCCTTAGCACATATAGAAGAGTTGTGTTTTTTTTATTTGTTTTTTTAATTTGATAGAGATCACAAGCAGGCAGAAAGAGAGAGGAGGAAGCAGGCTCCCCACTGAGCAGAGAGCTTGATGTGGGGCTCGATCCCCAGGACTCTGGGATCATGACCTGAGCAGAAGCAGAGGCTTTTACCCACTGAGCCACCCAGGCGCCCCTAGAAGAGTTCTTTTATGCGGACACTTAAAATCAGAATTTCTGGGCTGGAGGAGTTGAGACTCTCTCATGCCGCAGAGAGGTGATTGCTCTGCACAGTGGCTTTCCCAGTCACTGAGCCGGCTCTGTCACCTCAGATTCACAGTAGGGAAATGTCATTGTTTTACTCACTGCTCCCTAATTCCTGACCAATTAGAGCTTCTTTTCATCCACGTGGTTGGTCATTTGGGTTTCTTCTGCTTGAACTGTCTGTTCACATATTTCATACACTTTGTATTGGTAATTTCTCTTATACTGACTACTTATCCTTTGTTAGTTAGGCTTGAAAATATCTTCTCCCAGTCTAGGGGTTGGCATTTAACATAGTCTATAGTGTCTTTAGTTGTACAGAAGTTATGGACTCAATCTCCATGATCATTTGTGCTTCCCTGTGTTTTATTTAAGAAATTATTCTCTACTCCCAATCAGAAAGATATCTTTCTACATTGTCTTTTGTAAAAAAAAACAAAAAACAAAAAAAAACCCAACAACTTTGTATTTTACATTTAGGTATTTAAGCTGTCTGGATTAAAGCTACACTGGAGCTATTTTCACACGGACACCCCCCCCCTCCCACCCCCGGGACAAATACATTATCCAGATCACTTCTTGAAGATTCCGTTCTGGCCACGGAGGCGCGGGCAGGGGCATCACTTCACAGAGCGCATGCCCAAGCAGGCGCTATTTCTGGGTGCCTGTTCGCTTCCACGTTTCTACTTGTTAGGCCCTTTGCATTTTACTGTTCATTGCTTAGTCTCTCATTCTAAGTCTTAACCCCTGGTAGGGCAGGTGCCCTCCACACATGTTTTCAAAATTGTCTTGGCTTTTCCTGGCTCATCACTCTTTCACAGAAATGTTTGGACCAGTCCATTTAGAAATCCTGGAGGGAGTGTCATCGCAATCACACCACGGGCATTTCAAAAACAGATTCGGTAGTTCTCCCCCAGGAGCTCCTCCTTAAATGGCAGTCAAGTTTAAGGAGCAACAGTTTACAGGCGAAGGAGGAAGGGTTTTGCCACGTCCTCAGGGCAAAGCCTCTTGGGGGCTTTCCTGTTTCTCGGGTCATCGCCGCTGCCCTCACCCTGCCCCATCCCCAGCCGGGTAGTTGCGGGATCTTTTCCTTCACTCGCCGGTCTAGCTACCTCCCAGGCAGCCCGCTCTTTCTTGGGCTTGCCTCCGTTTTCCAACCCCCGCTCTCTTCCCTGACACCGTTCCGGCTCAGACGCATGTTCCCATGCTGGGCTGGGGCGATAATCTCCAATGCACAGCCCTGGCTTCTCGAGGCCCTTCTTCCCCGAAGTCCATTCCGTTTACTGATTAATTATTTTGCAGCCCTGTCCAGCTCCTCCCAATCTCGGAGCCCTCACCGGCTCCTTCCGTCCGTCGGCAGGATAAAGTGCAACTCCCCCGCCTGAACTCATCAGGCCCCACCTCACCTGCCCAGCCCTCTCCGTTGTCCCCTGCTTCTCCACCAGCGACCTGGAACCCTGCAGGATCAAGGTCCTCGGGGTCCGCGGCACGTGCCTGCCCCTTCTGTCTCCATCCCACCCCAGCAGCGCCCACCGCCTGCTCTCAGCTCTCCGACATTCCCCGTGGGAACGAGGCAGAACGCTGGGCTACCAGACCCAGCATGGTCTCCCTTCTTTGAAGATCCTTGGGGCTTCTATTTGCACATCTGTCGCAAAGCAATGTGAGATCGATTTTTCCTGTGTGAGGCTGGGTTTCTCAAGCTCAGCACCATGGACACTTTGTTCAAGGTAACTCCTTGTGGTGGGGGACTTGCCTTTGTGTTCAGGGCAGCATCCCTGGCCTTTCTCCCACTAGGTGCCCGTGGCGCCCTCTAGTCGGGGCCACTGAAACAGTCTGTATGCGTTACCAGAAGTTCCTTGGGGGACAACATTGCCTCTGGTTGGCAAACTGCTAATGGAACACTTGTCCCACCAGGTGCACTCTGAACGAGAGGTTCCTGGAGCTGGACAGAGCAGCTGGCTACCAGCACCAACCCCAGAGCAGTTGCAAAGCCTCTCTGGACACTCTGGAGAGTGTTGTCATTCGCTCTGAAACCAGGCTGAACATTGTCCAAGCGCATGCCCCTGTCTACCTCCTGATCCACGCTGACCACATCCTGTGTCGTCAGAAAGTCTACTCACTGACGTGACCATATCAGGAAGGAGGTTAGGCAAAAACATTAAAGATACCCTAGAGGGTGCGCTTGCAGGGCTCAGTTGGTTAAGTGTCTTCCTTGGGTTCAGGTTGTGATCCCCAGGCCTGGGATCAAGCCCCGCATTGGGCTCCCTATTCAGTAGGGAATCTGCTTCGCCCTCTCCCTCTGCTTCTCACCACCACGCTCATGTTCTCTCCTTCAAGTGAATAAATAAATCTTTGTATTAAAAAAGATACCATAGAGACACAGACTCCTCTTCATCAATGTCGAAGAGGTGGTTGATCATGCAGGAGGGAAACAAAATGAAATAGGGATAGGATCCACATTTGCTATAAAAAAGCTAGGGTCATTTGGTTGTCATATAGGCGACCAGGGAATAAACTGAAACCTGTCTTCTGCTCTTCATTTTCAAAGCAATTCAGTATAAGATCTAGTTGGGCAACATTGTTGGAATACTTCTACAGGCTCGCCTAAGTTCTAAGGACATTATTCATAGCGACCACCCCTCTAGAATGACGGAGACCCTTTCCCAGAGGCTCTTGTGCAGGCCCCAAGGGGGATTCTTGGGGCTTGGATCATACGGGCGCCATCTTGAATCCCTGGTTGGCTCTGGGGTTTGAACAATACTCCAGGCCAGTGTCCCCAACTTGCATGAGCTTTGAGGCTGGGATCTGTGGGGGTCCAGCATGCAGCTTTGTCTCCCTGGCTAGGCTGCCATGCCCCTCTTCTGGCCTCTTGGATCCTTGAAGAGTTGCTCTTCTCTTAGGCCTTAACCATGACAGATAGACGCTCTACAGGTGGGCTGGCTCAGGACCACCTTTCATCAGCATCACTCAGGTGTCCTGGCTCCCTGCTGGGATGCTCATTTCTCCTCTCAGCTCCCTCTGGGGAGGGCCCCTGACTCACCTCTCAGAAGCTGGGCTGCAGTGGGAGCATGAGAGAAGCAGGCAGACGAGATGCTGTAATTGGTTTTCAGTAACTCCAGAAGATCTGCTGTGTACCTGTAGAGACACCAGCCTGTGTTCAGAACATGGTGACTTGGGGAGGCAGGTGGGGGGAGGCACTAGAAGGAATACCAATTATCTCACACTCCCTCAAACACTCCTAAGTTCAGGGAGCTTGTACATTTCCCCTCGATGCCCCAATTCTTAGAGGAAATGACAAATGAACCCAGGCTAGTGTATAAGACAAGCGTCCCAAGGCTAGAGGCAGACCTGACTTCAGTGCCCACTCTCTCCACTTCCACTGGGGCAACAGGTCAGGCACTAACAAGAGAAAAAGAGCAGGGCCTCAGAGAAAGAGTGGGCCCTGAGCACCAGGGATGGGTCCACAGCTCTGTGCCTGCCCCTCACAGCCCCCACCTCTGGGAATTTTCTCTTCCCCATTGAGTGGCAAAGCCAAGGCTCTGAAGGATCACACTGACCTCAGGGCCAGTCAGACCATTGTTCATCTGCTCCATTCTGTGTCCTGGGAGTCAAAGGCCCTGGGAGGGAGATAGGGCCAGGCCAGCATGCTAGGGGCCTCCGCTGCTTAGCAACTGGTTCCTGGCTCTGGGCCTGCCACCCTCACTCACCTGGGGTCAAGTTTTATCTGAGTCCTGTCTGGCTCCATCGTCTTCTCTCCCTCTCTGGCTTTCCCAGCAAGCACTGAGGGGCAAGGAAGGGCAGGCAGGTGGGGGCCCTGAAGGAGGTGGCTCCCACGAGTCTTTCTGCCCACTGGCCTTTGTCAGAGCAAGGACCTCGGCCACGTGTAGGTGCAATGGCAGGATCTTCTCCTCTGCCTCTCTATTCTCAGGCTTCCCGTGCCCACAGGTCCCTAGAGCTTATCTCAGAGTTCACCCCAGAGGAATTTGATCCTCTTGGCTGGCTGAGTTCCCTGGTTCCTGACTCCTCCCTCTCCCTAGGTGTTGTCTTTCCTTTCTCCCTCCCACCAATGCCTTTGGACACCCTTTGCTACCTGCCACCCCTCACCCTATATCCCCTCTAAGGAGTCTTCTAGGGTGGTGGTCAGATAAAGTTCTCTATCCTCCCTGCAATATTACCAGTCAGCAAACCCAGGTCTCCCAGAGCCTGGCTGGAACTTGATCTCTGGTGCCCTGGAGACGGGAGAGTCAAGGCCAGCTCCCTCACTGCGTTGACACTTTGGTCCGGTGTGCAGAAGAATGAGCTGGAAGAGCCAGATGAGGCCCATGTGGGTTTCCCAAATCTCAGCCTTCCTCATCTTGGTGAGGGGCTTATCCGGCCAAACAGCAGCCAAAGACGCCGCAAAGATGCAGAGGGACTTGAGACGCAAGAGCTGCCGAGTGAGACTTCGAGCATTTGGACAGCTTCTGGAAAGCTGTGCCAGATTATGTTTCTCAACTTTCTTATTGATTACTGATCTCTCTTCTTTCCAAGCAGATTTAAAGCCATTTGAGCCCAAGCGCAGTACCCCAGGGTTCCTGGCCCACGGCCCAATGCAGACGGAGTGAGAGCGCTTTAGAAGTGGTCATGTGACTGATAAGCTCAGGAAAGCTCAGTGACAGCTGCTGCAAACGTGTGCCCCGGGGCGCTGTAGAAAATGCAGTATGTTCCTTATCTTGTTGAAATTTTATAACTGCTCTTGGAAGGTGAGTACTGTCTTTATTCCCATTTCACAGATGAAGAAACTGAGGCTCACAGAAGTTCTGACGCCAGGTTGGATAGAAGGCCATGAGAGTGTGGAGAGAGGCAAAAGGGACCTAGGTCAGGAGGTCTGCTGAGCTTCAGGTAAGAATTTTGAAAGTAAGAAAAGGGCCCGTGAGAGGGTCAGCAGAGCGGATTCTGGGACGGTGCGGAGCTACAGTCAGAGGAAGTAGTTATTGGTGGTACCAAGAGGACTCTCTCCTGCTATCCCCGTACATCGAAAATGTCTCCCCGGGGCCAAGCACGGTTTTGTCCCTCTTTCATCCTCCTCCTAAAGTACAACTGTCGGGACAGGACAGCGCCGGGATCCAGGAGTCTCGGGGACCCAGTTATCTCCTGAGGTGGAAGTGACGGCACAAGGAATACAAGGGCATTGACCAGGGTCACTTGCCTTAGTCACACCCTGACAGACACAGGCTGACTCAGCGGCCTCAGCCATGTGACAGGAATGCCCCCTGGGTCATTCATCTCTAGCCTGGTGAGAGGCCTTGAGCTTAATTGTCTCAAGCCCTGAACTTTAGACTTCCTCAGAGCAGGTAACCGGCACTGAGGATGTTCTCTGAAACTTCTTCAGGACAGAACTGCAGAAGCCAGGAAAGGGGGAATGAAGAGCGAGAGGGAGTCAGTAGGGGAAGGCGGCTGGGTGGACACTCTGGGCAGCCGGGGCTGGGAGGCCCGGGGGAGACTGGCTGATTCTTAGGTTGGATGGGGATGAAGAGAGAAATAATGGTGTGTTCGTGAGAGGGAGGACTTTATGGCTCTGAGGGAGTACTGCAGCCCCACCCAGAGTCCCTAGGTGGCGATCTTCCGGGCAGGGTCACTCACCATTAGTGGAGGGCAATGATGGCCTGACTCAAAGCCAGCCCATCCCAAGCTAAGGTACCAGCCAACCAGATTCTTCTCTTGCTAATTTTGGACAGCTTGCTGTCAAACATTGAATTTTAGACCCAAGAGGAATGAATCATTTTTCATTTCATTTTTTTGGCTTACTTACTCTCACCAAATTATATAATTGCCTGATAGGACACCTGTCACTTCACTTTTGGCTCTCTCAGTGTAAGGACCATTTTTGGAAAAATCCAAATGTAAAAATACCCATAAATTTAATCAGTTTTCCTCAGGGATCCTCAATCATTTGATATTTAAAGGCCATTCTCTCTTTTTTAAAAAATGCCTCATTGAGATAAAATTCATAACATAACATAAAACTCACCTTTTTAGTCATTGTGAAGTATATAATTCGGTAATTTTAGTGTATTCATAATGTTGTGTAACTATCACCATTTATCTAATTGCAGAATATTTCCATTAGTCCAGAAAGAAACTTCCTACTTCCCAATTCTTCCTTCTTCCCATTCTCCGCAACCACTAATCTACTTCCTCTCTCTATTGATTGATTTGGTCCAATTCCGAACACATACCTGAACAGACACTTGTCATTACAATACGTGGTGTTTCATGCCTCACATTTTTTTTTAAAGATTTATTTATTTGACAGAGAGAGATATCACAAGTAGGCAGAGAGGTAGGCAGAGGGAGAGGGGGAAGCAGGCTCCCCGCTGAGCAGAGAGCCCAATGCGGGGCTCGATCCTAGGACCCTGAGACCATGACCTGAGCCAAAGGCAGAGGCTTAACCCACTGAGCCACCCAGGTGCCCTGACTTTTTTTATTCAGCATGTTTTCAAGGTTTGTCTGTGTTACAGTGTATACTGGTCCCTGACTCCTTCTTATGGCTGAATAATATTCCATTGTGTGGATATGCCATATTTTGTTTAGCCATTCATCAGTTGTGGGCACTCGGGTTGTTTCCATTTTCTGGCTGTTAGAATAATTCTGCTACTTTCCTGAACTCATTTACTAGCTCTGATTGTGTGTGTGTGTGTGTGTGTGTGTGTATTCTGTTAACTATATACAAAATTGTATCATCTGCAAATGGAGATTTGCAGTGTGGGTGCTTTTAAAAAAAAAAAAAAAACTTTATTTATTTTTATTTTATTTTGTGTGAGAGAGAGACCTGGGATCATGACCTGAGCTGAAGGCGGCCACGCTTAACCAAATGAGCCACACAAGCGCCTGCAGTGTGGATGCTTTTATTACTTTTTTTTTTTTTTTAATTTATTTATTTGTCAGAGAGAGAGAGAGAGAGCACAGGCAGACAGAGTGGCAGGCAGAGGCAGAGGGAGAAGCAGGCTCCCTGCCGAGCAAGGAGCCCGATGTGGGACTCGATCCCAG
>PISX010023924.1:0-17338 GCA_004024625.1 Mellivora capensis | reverse complement strand
AGTGTTTTAATCATGGAGTAGTATTAGATTTTGCCAAATGCCTTTTTTGCATTAAGACAACCATATATGTTTTTCTTTCTCTCAATTACTGCGGGGGAGTACATTGGCCGATTTGTATACATTCAATAGCTCTCAGGTTCCTGGGATAAATCCCAGTTGGTAGGGGCTCCTGGGTGGCTCGGTGGGTTAAAGCCTCTGCCTTCGGCTCAGGTCATGATCCCAGGGTCCTGGGATCGAGCCCCACATCGGGCTCTCCGCTCAGTGGAAGCCTGCTTCCCTCTCTCTCTCTGCCTGCCTCTATGCCTACTTGTGATCTCTGCCTGTCAAATAAAAAATAAATAAATAAAATCTTAAAAAAAAAAATCCCAGTTGCTGATGATGTATAATCTTTTTAATATACTGCTGGGGTCAGTTCGCCAGTATTTTGCTGAGGGTTTTTCCTCTGTGCTCATAAAGGATATTGGTCTGTAGGGGGTTTTTGTGATGTCTTCAGCTGGCTTTGGTTTCATGGTAATACTAACACCATAGAATGAATCAGGAAGTGTTCTTTCCTCTTCTATGTCTTGAAAGAGTTTGGGGAGGACTGGTGTTCATTTTTTTCATGTCAGATAGGGTTTATCAGTGAAGCTATAGGCCTTTTTTTTTTTTTTTAAGAGCCTACTAGATTGTCAGCCTTGTTGATTTTCTCTTCTTCAACTTTCAGCTGTTTTAGATTAGCTTCTTATTGGTTGGTGCCTTTGGGGGTGACTAAAAAGGTATTGTAATATCACTTCTATTAACCTCATAAAATTTGGCTTCTTTTGCAAGATTTTTAAGTCTTTGTAATAAATTGTCATTGTACCTGCACTTGGCATTGTTTGCATTGCAGTTGAGGAAAAGGAAGACGCTAGTTTGAACGAAAGGTGATGATTGAGTGAGGCCTCATTTCTTATTTATTAGTTAACATTTCTGTGAGGTTTTTTTGTTTACTACATAGCATCATAAATTTGGGGATGCAGATAATGGAAACTGAGAATGCAAAAAGCCCCCTGGATTCTAAAACTACCAACATCAAAATAAATGGTGCTTAATTCAATAAATAAATTTTTTAAAAGTTTGCAACAGACTCTAGAGATCAGCATGCAGGATGCTTGTTAGGGAATAATTTTGGCATCAATGCCTACAAAAGTGAAGGAAAGGAAGCAGGACTGAGCAGAGAAATCAATCTGTGGTAAAGGGCCCAACAACAGCCTCAGCCAAACTGTAGGTCACACAGGGGCCAGATGGACCTTCAGAATTTTCCTGCACTGGGGCAAGGTGTCTGGGCCTTTCTACTTGGATGCAAACTTCTATGGAAGGAGGTGGGACCTTGGTGAGGTAATTTTCGTGAGGGGAGGCTCTCCCCAAAGCTGAAGCCATCTTTTGGCAGCTGGGGGATAAGTTCTTCATTCCTGAGGGGGGTCTGGGAGGCCCCTCACAGTGCCACCCACAGATTTTGGCATATATGAAGAAGTCAGAATCTGCTGTGAGAGAGAAAAGAAGGCTTACTCAAAACTAATGCTGGAATCATTGATGATAATGATGTGAGAAAAAGAACCTTAGACCTTTACCTTCTGTCTTACCCCTACATTAATTTCAGATTAGAAAATGAAATGGAAAAGAAAACAAGAAATGCAGTTAAATATTCATCAGATAGAAGGAGAGGGGGAAACTTTGAAGTAAGGTAAAGCGGTGCTAAGGAAATGCTGAATAGATTTGATTACATAGAAACAAAAAAAGTTTTATGTCAAAAATTGCACACAAAAGGGGCGCCTGAGTGGCTAAGTAGGTTAAGTGCCTGACTCTTGTTTCGGCTCAAGTCATGATCTTGGGGTCATGAGATTGAGCACCATGTCAGGCTCCACACTCAGTGTGAAGTCTGCTTGAGATCCTCTCTCTCTCCCTCTGCCCTTCCCCCTGGTCCCACACGCTCACACTCTCTCTCTCCCAAATAAATAAATAAATATTTTTAAAAATTACACACAAAATCAAAAGGCAAACAACAGACTGGAAACATATTTGCCAGAAACACAGTCAAATTTTTTTAATATAAAGGAGCTCCTACGAATCAGAAAGAAAAGTTCAATGCTCTACCGAAAGCAAAATGAGATGTCACTTGACACTTAGTAGGAGGGATATTATTTAAAAAAGAAAGAAAGCAGAAAAAAAAAGTCTTAGCAAGGATGTGGAGAAATTAGAACCTTGTGTACCTTGGTGAGAATGTAAAACACTACAGCTGCTGTAGAAAATAGTATGGCAGTTCCTCTCCAAATTATATATAAGATTACCTATGATCCAGCAACTCCACTTTTGAATATGTACCTTAAAGAATGGAAAATGGGGGCTTGAATAGAGATTTGCACCCCCATGTTCATAGAAGCATTATTCACAACAGCTCAAAGGTGGAAACAACCAAAATGTCCATCAGCAGATGAATAGATAAACCAAATGAGGCAAATACACACAGTGAAATATTACACAGCCCCAAAAAAGAAGGGGAGTCTAACACCTGCTACAACATACCAGCTTTCAGGACTGCTAGAGTCCAATAATGAACCTGAGGACATTATGCTGAGGGGAAGAAGCCAGACATAAAAGGACAGATACTGTGTGAATCCACTTATATGAGGTCCCTAGAACAGTCGAATTTATAGAGACAGTAGTTACCAGGTGCTGGGAGTTGGGGGAGTGGGGAGTTTTTGGTCAGTGGGTACAGAGTTTCTGTTTGGGATGATGAAAAAAAACCTAGAAAGGATGGTGGTGACGGTTGCACAACACAGTGAATTTGCTTAATGCTGCAGAACTGGACACTAAAAAGTGGTTAAAATGGTAAAATTTATGTTATCACGCTAGAAAAAAGAGAAAAATACCCCAGTACTTCCACATTGAGATGTGAATGAACCAAAATGTAAAAGGGCAATCCAGAAAACAGCTACAAGAAAATGACCTCCAGGTGTATAAGAATACTTAATTTAAAAAAAGTAATTATTTTTAAATTTAAATTCACTTAATTCACATATAGTGTATTATTAGTTTCAGAGATAGAGGTCAGAGTTTCATCAGTCCTATATAACATCCCAGTGCTCATGACATCATGTGCCCTCCTTGATGTCCATCACACAGTCACCCCAACACCCTCCCTACCTCCCCTCCAGCAACTCTCAGTTTGTTTCCTATGATTAAGAGTCTCTTATGGGGGGCGCCTGGGTGGCTCAGTGGGTTAAGCCTCTGCCTTCGGCTCAGGTCATGGTCTCAGGGTCCTGGGATCGAGCCCTGCTTCCAGTTCTCTGCTCAGCAGGGAGTCCGCACCCCCCCCCCACCTGCCTCTCTGCCTACTTGTGATCTCTGTCTGTCTAATGAATATAATCTTAAAAAAAAAAGAAGAGTCTTTTATGGTTTGTCTCCCTCTCTGATTTTGTGCTGCTTTATTTTTCCCTATCCTCCCCTATGGTCCTCTGCTTTATTTCTTAAATTCCACATATCAGTGAGATGTGGAATTTTTGTCTTTCTCCGATTGACTTATTTTGCTTACCATAATACCCTCTAGTTCCATCCATGTCGTTGCAAATGGCAGGATTTCTTTTTTTTTTTTTTCGGTGGCTAAGTAATATTCCATTATATATATAATGGAATATATATATATATATGGTATCTTCTTTATCCATTCATTAGTCAATGGACATCTGGGCTCTTTCCATAGTTTGGCTCTTGTGGACATTGCTGCAATAAACAATGGTGTCCAGGAGCCACTTCAAATTACTACATTTTGGGCGCCTGGGTGGCTCAGTGGGTTAAAGCCTCTGCCTTCAGCTCAGGTCATAATCCCAGAGTCCTGGCTTCGAGTCCCACATTGGGCTGTCTGCTCAGCGGGGAGCCTGCTTCTCTGTCTCTCTCTGCCTACTTGTGATCTCCGTCTGTCAAATAAATAAATAAAATTTTAAAAAAACAAAAATAAATAAAATAAAATAAAAATTACTACATTTTATCTTTGTTGTAAATACCCAGTAGTGCAGTTGCTGGGTTGTAGGGTAGCTCTATTTTCAACTATTGAGGAACCTCCATACTGTTTTCCAGAGTGGCTGCACCAGCTTGCATTCCCACCAACAGTGTAGGAGGGCTCCTCTTTCCCCACATCCTCGCCAACATCTGTCATTTCCTGACTTGTTAATTTTAGCCATTCTGACCAGTGTGAGGTGGTATCTCATTGTGGTTTTGATTTGTATTACCCTGATGCCGAGTGATGTTGAGCATTTTATCATGGGTCTGTTGGCCATTTGAATATCTTCTTTGGAGAAATGTCTGTTCATGTCTTCTGCCCATTTCTTGATTGGATTATTCATTTTTTGGGTGTTGAGTTTTAAAAGTTCTTTATAGATTTTGGATACTAGCCCTTTATCTGATAAGACATTTGCGCATATCTTCTCCCATTCTGTTAGTTGTATGTTGGTTTTGTCGACCATTTCCCTTGCTGTGCAAAAGCTTTTGATCTTGGTGAATTTCCAATAGTTCATTTTTGCCTTTGTTTCCCTCATCTTTGGAGACGTGTCTAGCAAGAAATTGCTGTGGCCAAGGTCACAGAGGTTGCTGCCTGGTGTTCTCCTCTAGAATTTTGATGGACTCATGTTTCACATTTAAGTCTTTCATCCATTTTGAGTCTATTTTTGTGTGTGGTGTAAGGAATCGGTCCAGTTTATTCTTCTGCATGTGCTGTCCAATTTTCCCAACACCATTTGTTGAAGAGACTGTCTTTTTTATTTTTTCTTTCTTTTCTTTTTAAATTTATTTATTTGTCAGAGAGAGAGGGGGAGAGAGCGAGTGAGCACAGGCAGACAGAGTGGCAGGCAGAGGCAGAGGGAGAAGCAGGCTCCCTGCCGAGCAAGGAGCCCGATGTGGGAATCGATCCCAGGATGCTGGGATCATGACCTGAACCGAAGGCAGCCGCTCAACCAACTGAGCCACCCAGGCGTCCCGAGACTGTCTTTTTTCCATTGGACATTCTTTCCTGCTTCTTTGAAGATTAGTTGACCATAGAGTTGAGGGTCCATTTTTAAGTTCTCTATTCCATTCCATTAATCTATGGGTCTGTTTTTGTGCCAGGACCACACTGTCTTGATAATTATAGCATTTTAATAGAGCTTGAAGTCCAGAATTGTGATGTCACCATCTTTGGTTTTCTTTTTTAACATTCCTTTGGCTATTTGGGTCTTTTCTATTTCCATACAAATCTTAGGATTATTTGTTCTAGCTCTGTGAAAAAAGTTGGTGATATTTTTTTAAAGATTTTATTTATTTATTTATTTATTTGAGAGAGAGAGTACAAGCAGGGGGAGCTGCAGAGGGAGAGAGAGAAGCAGGCTCCCCACTGAGCAGGGAGCCCAATGCAGGGCTCCATCCCAGGATCCTGGGATCATGACCTGAGCTGAAGGCAGATGCTTAACTGACGGAGGCACCCAGGTATCGCAAAAGTTGATGGCATTTTGATAGGGATTGCATTGAATGTATGGATTGCTCTGGATAGCATGGACATTTTAGCAGTATTTGTTCTTCCAGTCCACGAGCATGGAACGTTTTTCCATTTCTTTGTGTCTTCCTCACTTTCTTTCAGAAGCGCTCTATAGTGTCCTGACTATAGGCCCTTTGCTTGTTTGGTTAGGTTTATTCCTAAGTATCTTATGGTTTTGGGTGCAATTGTAAATGGGACTGACTCCTTAAATTTCTCTCTCTTCTATCTCTTCGTTGGTATATAGAAATGCAACTGATTTCTGTGCAGTGATTTTTTTTTTAGATTTATTTATTTATTTGACAGACAGATCACAAGCAGGCAGAGAGGCAGGCAGAGAGAGAGAGAAGGAAGCAGGCTCCCCACTGAGAAGAGAGCCCAATGCGGGGCTTGATCCCAGGACCCTGAGACCATGACCTGAGCTGAAGGCAGAGGCTTAACCCACTGAGCCACCCAGGTGCCCCTCTGAGCAGTGATTTTATATCCTGCCACTTTGCTGAATTCCTGTATGAGTTCTAGCAGTTTTGGAGTGGAGTCTTTTGGGTTTTCCACATAGAGTATCATGTCATCTGCAAAGAGTGAGAGTTTGTCTTCTTCTTTACTGATTCGGATGTCTTTTATTTCTTTTTGTTGTCTGATCACTGAGGCTAGGACTTCTAGTAATATGTTGAACAACAGTGGTGTTGGTAAACATCCTTGTTTTGTTCCTGACCTTAGGGGAAAAGCTCTCAGTTTTTCCCCATTGAGAATGGGCTGTGGGCTTTCCATATATAGTTTTTATGATATTGAGGTATGTTCCCTCTATCCCTACACTGTGGAGAGTTTTAATCAAGAAAGGATTCTGTACTTTGTCAAATGCTTTTTCAGCATCAACTGAGAGTATCATATGGTTCTTGTTCTTTTATTAATGTATTGTATCACATTGATTTCCTCATGTTGCATCAACCTTGCAGCCCAGGAATAAATCCCACTTGGTCGTGGTGAATAATCCTTTTAATGTACTGTTGGATTCTATTGGCTAGTATCTTGTGAGAATTTTCGCATCTGTGTTCATCAAGGATACTGGTCTGTAATTCTCCTTTTTGGTGGGGTCTTTGTCTGGCTTTGGGGTAAAGGTAATTCTGGCCTCATAGAAGGGGTTGGAAGTTTTCCTTCCATTTCTGTTTTTTGAAACGGCTTCAGAAGAGAAGGTATTAATTCTTCTTTAAATGTTTGGTAGAATTCCCCTGGGAAGCTCTCTGGCCCTGGGCTCTTGTTTGTTGGGAATTGGTTTTTGTTTTTTTTTTTTAAGATTTTATTTATTTATTTGACAGACAGAGATTACAAGTAGGCAGAGAAGCAGGCAGAGAGAGAGGAGGAAGCAGGCTCCCTGCTGAGCAGAGAGCCAGATGCAGGGCTCAATCCCAGGACCCTGAGATCATGACCTGAACCGAAGGCAGAGGCTTTAACCCACTGAGCCACCCAGGAGCCCCTGTTGGGAGGTTTTTGATGATTGCTTCAATTTCCTGCTGGTTATAGGTCTTTCAGGTTTTCTATGTCTTCCTATTTCAGTTTTGGTAGCTTATACATTCCTAGGGATGCAGCCATTTCTTCCAGGTTGCCTAATTTGTTGGCATATAGTTGCTCATAATGTGTTCTTGTAACTGTATTTCGTTGGTGTTGGTTGTGATCTCTCTTGTATCATTTATGATTTTACTTATTTGGGTCCTTTCTCTTTTATTTTTGATAAGTCTGGCCAGGGAGTTTTCAATCTTACTAATTGTACTGCCTCTTCTTTTCTTTTTTGGGGTGAGTTTTTCCATACTGTCATTCTCCTACCTTGCAGAAAGTGGTCACTTTTCTATTTGTAGAAATATAGCATTCTTTTCTTAGATCTCCGGTTGAGTTCACAGGTGTTCAGAATGATTTGATAGCTATCTCTGAACTCCTGGGACAAAACTAAGGCCTCCTACTCCTCTGACATCTTGGAAAATCTTCCTTTCTTAATGTCATAAGTGATCTAAGGAGATATAAATGAAAAGATCGAGGTGTCATTTGTCATTTATAAAATTTGAGAAATTACTTTATGTTAATATTTAATTACAGTGTTCGTATTATAATATGGTTATGCTCATAACAGCAGTGTAAACATGTATAAACCTTCTGGAAAGCATCTTGCAAATTATGCAAGAGACGTTTTAAGTATTCACATTTATCAACCTGAAATCCACCCATGAGGTGTGTATTCTGAGGAAACCAGGGAAGGTGCAGGCATCTGGAGGACACAGAGGCACCACGTGAACAAAGAACTCTGGGAGCTGAGGAAGCAAACTCAGCGAGTATGTGTAGCAGAAAATTCCAGGGAAACAGGAGAGCAAGTGCGAAGGACCCAGGACTAGAGTGTGCCAGGTGTGTTTGGGGAAGAACACAGAGGCCAGTGTGCCTGAGCAAGGGCTGAGTGTTAGGAAATGAGATCAGAAAGTTAGAGGAGCCAGGTGAGGGAGGGCCTTGAAGGCCACAGTAAGGACTTTGAGTAAAGAAGGCAGGAGTTGGGGGGTCCTGACCAGAGGCCGTGATCTAAGTTCTAAAAGGATCACGGGCTACTCTTTGGAACAGAGTCTATGAAAGGTCAAGGACAGAAGAGGCCTGGGTCAGTTAGGATGCTGTTTTCATCATATTAGGATGCAATATTCAACCAAGAGAGCGGGGTGGCTTGGACTTGTGAGATTCTCTTTTTTTTTTTGAGATTCTCTTCTGATGGCAGATGGATGGGATGTAGGATAAGAGGTAAAGACAGGAGTCAGGAGATTCCACGGTTTTGAGCTGAACAATAGGGTGAATGACAATCCTAATTACTGGATGGAACAGCACTGGGGGAGAAGTCGGTTTTTGGAAGAAGGAATCCAGGGATTGATTCTGACAGTGAGCTGTCCACGCTGGGGGTCACCTAAGCTTATTCTAAGGAAGTCTGTAGTCACATGTCTGTTCCCCGCAGCCCTTTCTCTCCTCCTTTGACGTTTCTTCCAGAAGACAATATCTCTGATCTGCAGCTTCCAGCAGGGACTTTCAGACAAAAAGGAAAGGAGCAGAGAAACTGTATGTTGATGACAAGACACTTTAACTTGTTACAGCCGTGAACATTATCAGAATGGAGGAGAGAAGAATCTCTATTGGGGTGAGGTACATAAGTGATGGGTCCCCATAATTATTCTGTGAAGACTTAACTGGTAATTAACCCGAGGAGACAAAATGAATTAGTGAAAAGTGAAAACACTGACCAATCTGTTACATAGAGTGTGTGCCAAATTAGTGGCCAGTTGACATACATGTGACATAGGTGACCGAGGAATAAGGGCGCCTGGGTGGCTCAGTCAGTTAAACGTCTGCCTTCAGCTCAGGTCATGGTTCCAGAGTCGGGCTTCCTGTTTCTCCCTCTCTCCTACTTGTGCTCTCTATCTTTCAAATAAATAAATAAAATCTTTAAAAAATTAATATAAAATAAAAATAGAACCAAGGAATAAAATGTTCTCAGAAGCCAATTTGTTGACAGTCTGGGCTGGGCTTTGCACTGGAATTTGAATGTACTTTTACCCACTCTGCAAGAGTATCCAAATTACTGAGAAACATATTCATATTGGTAAACTTTTACCTATATGAACATGAGGTTAAATCCTTTTTTAAATGTATGAGTTTACCCCACAACATGGGCCCAATATATAGGGCAGCTCTCACCGTACTGTTGAGCACAGAAGAAAATTTGGAGCATGTTTATTGTATCTCTATGTTAACAACCTTCCAGGCTTGACTGTGCCATGTCACAGGATATGAGGGGCAGAGGAAGCCTTTGGTGTCACCTTGCAGTCAAAAAGACACAAGGTCAAAAAAAAAAAAAAAAAGACACAAGGTCAAATTTATTTTTCTGAAGTTGGGCCCCAGCATCAGAAAACAGCAACATCAAGGAGAATTGTTGCTATGTGAGAGTACAGGTGTCTGTTGTATTATTTTTTTTAAGATTTTATTTGTTTATTTGACAGACAGAGATCACAAGTAGGCAGAGAGGCAGGTGGGCGGGGTGTGGGGGTGTGTGGAAGCAGGCTCCCTGCCAAGCAGAGAGCCCTATGTGGGGCTTGATCCCAGGCAGAGGCCTTAACCCACTGAGCCACCCAGGTGCCCCTGTCTGTTGTATTATTAATCAGACTAACAGTCTTTTACATGACAGAGCAGAAGGTAATGTAACTAATGCTCAGCATTTTCAGGTTTTATAAATGATTTTTTAAAAAGATTTTATTTATTTGACAGAGAGAGAGACAGTGGGAGAGGGTACACAAGCAGGGGGAGTGGGAGAGGGAGAAGCAGACTTCCTGCTGAGCAGGGAGCCCAATGCAGGCCTCAATCCCAGGACCCTGGGATCATGACCTGAGCCAAAGGCAGATGTTTAACAACTGAGCCACCCAGGCACACCACATTTTCAGTTTTTTTTTTTAAGAAGTAAAGAATCTCCCATCATCCTATTTATTTGCTTATTTCCCCAAACAACAAAGAAGTATGTAAATGAATAGACCGCATGAGATTATTCATTTAGGTTTGTGAGATCATGATTCTCTATCACTAAGTAAATTTGGCAGAAAGCAAATAATAACTTTTTATTGCATCATGCTGAAAACAGACTGTTATGCAAAGATCATTTCTATTTCAAGCTACCAATTCTCTCCTATTGTAGATATACCATTAAAAAATTAATTTTAGGGGCACCTGGGTGGCTCAGTGGATTAAGCCTCTGCCTTAGGCTCAGGTCATGATCTTAGGGTCCTGGGATCCAGCCCCGAATCTGGCTCTCTGCTCAACAGGGAGCCTGCTTCCCCTTCTCTCTCTGCCTGCTGCTCTGCCTACTTGTGATCTCTCTCTCTCTGTCAAATCAATAAATAAAATCTTTTAAAAAATTAATTTTATTGGGGCTCTGCCTCTGCTTGTATTCCCTCTCTCTGTTTCTCTCTCTGTCAAATAAATAAATAAAATCTTTAAAGAAAGAACAAAAAGGAAAAATTAATTTTATTTTTAATTTTTTTAAAAGATTGTTTATTTATTTGAGAGAGAGATTACAAGCAGTGGGGAGGGGCAGAGGGAGAGGGAGAAGCAGGCGCTCTACTGAGCAAGGAGCCCAAGGTGGGACTCAATCCCAGAACCCTGGGGTCATGACTTGAGCTGAAGCCAGACACTTAACCGACTGAGCCACCTAAGCACCTCCCCAAATTAACTAACTTTAATATGTATCAATATGTAGTAATTTTAAATGTGCATACATATATAGTTAAATTATGACAAATGAAAATTTCTAAAACTTTAAACCTTAATTTTTAAAAAAGATTTTATTTATTTATTTGTCAGAGAGAGCGTGTGTGCACAAGCGGGGGAGCAGCAGGCAGAGGGAGAAGCAGGCTCCCTGCTGAGAAAGAAGCCCCATATGGGACTCGATCCCATGGCTTTGGGATCATGACCTGAGCCAAAGGCAGAGGCTTAACTGACTGAGCTACCCAGGTGCCCTAAACCTTAATATTTGAAATACAATCAAATCTAAGATATTATTTTTTTAAATGTTGCATTTATTTAAATAATCTCTACATCCCAGGTGGGACCCAAACTCATGACCCTGAGATCAAGAGTTCTTGGCTCTTTTGGCTGAGCCAGCCCAAGTGCCCCTTATAAGATCGTATTCTTACAACACCAACTATAACCCATTAATTTGAATGTCGTGAAGAAAAACTGTATAGATAAGAAAATATAAGTAACAATAGGGATGCCTGGGTGGCTCAGTTGGTTAAGTGGCTGCCTTCGGCTCGGGTCATGATCCCGGCATCCTGGGATCGAGTCCCACATTGGGCTCCTTGCTCGGCAGGGAGCCTGCTTCTCCCTCTGCCTCTGTCTGCCTATGCTCGCTCTCTCTCTCTCCCTCTCTCTGACAAATAAATAAATTTTTAAAAAATTTTTTAAAAAGAAAATATAAGTAACAATAATTGTGCATTGCTCTGATTTTAACCAAATTAATTTCCTCAAAATGTTCCAGTTCGTTTAGTACAATTCAAAGTAGGACTTTTGGAATTACATTTATTTTTTAAAGATTTACTTACTTATTTTAGAGAGAGAGGAGAGAGTATGAAGCAAGAAGGGGCAGGAGGAGGGGGAGATATAGTTGGTGTTGCAAGCCGACTTCATGCTCAGCAGAGCCGGATGCGGGAACCAAGAGCCAGATGCTGAACCAACAGTGCCACCCAGGCGCCCCTGGAATTACTTTTTTTTTTTTTTTTAAGATTTTATTTACTTATTTGACACACAGAGATCACAAGTAGGCAGAGAGACAGGCAGAGATGGCGGGGGGGCGGGGGGCGGGAGCAGGCTCCTTGCTGAGCAGAAATCCCGATGCGGGGCTTGATCCCAGGACCCTGAGATCATGACCTGAGCCGAAGGCAGAGGCTTAACCCACTGAGCCACCCAGGTGCCCTGGAATTACTTTTTGAAGAACACAATCACTGTTGGAATTAAAGTGACATTTAAAATGCCCATTCAACACACAGGAGCTCTGAAAATATGTGCAGAAGATTCCCACTTGATTGGTGGCAGTTCTGAGGCTAATTGGTGGCGCTGGGTCACAGAGCTATGCCCTCGCTGCAGGAGAGGCTTTGAATGTGAGTTTCTGGCAGTTTTAGCTCCAGCTGGGATGGGGAACGGTCTTTGCCCTTCATGAAGAGGCGCAGTGCAGGGTGCCCTCTTGTGCACAGAGGGGTCCAGATGCTCCACAGCTAAAATAAATGACAAATGTTGGCTGCACGTAACAAGAAACTCAGTTATCTTCTCGCATAAGAAGCAGATCAGAGGGAGCCTAGGTCAGGTCTGGGCAGTGACTCAACAATGTCAACGCCGTTCTGTGTAGCATGTCGCCATGCTGCCTAATGGGTCCAAGATGATACCGTCAGCCAGCACATCCAGCCTCAAGACCAGAAGAAAGGGACTGAGCAAAGCTTTTCTAGAAACCCTCAGCAGACATCCACTTAGGTCTCTTTGACCAGAATTGTGTCATGAAGCCAACTCTGGAAATGAGGGAAGCTGGGAAATTATTTAGCTGCCCCTCCCCTACCGAAAGTGGAATTTTGTAATAACAGAAATGAAGAAAATGGAGATAGGACGGACGATGGGCACCGTCTACTCCAATTAGCCTCGAGCCTGAGAGGATGATCAGAATCGCCCACCTTCTCCCCACACGTTTCTCTATTCTCATGTCGTTTCAAAGCCAACCTCACAGGGGCAGGAGCTCTCAGTCCCTGGCACAAGCATGGGGCAGGGGTGGGAGGTGGGTTTGCTGTGGGCGGTGCCCATCACAGGCCCCAGACAGTTCTGCTGGGGTGCCGCTGGCCTCCATCCTTCTCAACCTCTGTGATGTCACACTGGGACTTCTTTCCTTCCACTCTGGGCTGTGGCTTCCGCTGCTGTGGCCATGGGGCTCCTGGAGCCAGCAGGGGCGAGGGACCCTAGTGGCTCTGATCTCCCCTGCTGGAGCGGGAGATCCAGCCATGCCGCTCTTGAAGGACGCCATGCCCCTCGTGAAGGAGCCCCATCCCCCGCCTCAGGCTCCTCTTCCATGGATCCTCCCCAGCCTGTTTGCTGCCTTCAATGTCGTGCTGCTGGTGGTTTTCAGTGGCCTCTTCTTTGCATTCCCGTGAGTCTTCCTCCCACACAAGCTGCAGGTTTCCTTCAGAGACAGAAAGGAACACAGATAATGACAGTGCAGAGGCCGCGGAAGTGCCCAAGAGGGGCGAGAGGAGGGAGGATAGTCCGGGCCCAGGGAACGGAATGTGCAAACACATGGGCAGTACAGCGCTTGGTGCCTCTGGGAGCTGCTGGTCGCTCGCAACACTGGGTGACACATTTTGTGGAGTCACTAAGGATCTGTCATGAGCCAGGAGATTTAGAGTGGGGTTCAAGTTGTTTGGGTTCTGACCAAGTGGACAAGATCGGTGGGTCTCGGGGGGAGCTTCAGGCCACTGTGGATCAGGGCCAAGCCCTGCTCTGGTTTCAGTTGCAGGTGGCTGGCCCAGAACGGGGAGTGGGCCTTTCCCCTCATCACAGGCCTCCTCTGTGTCCTCACCATCTTCAGTCTGGTTTCGCTCAATTTCTCAGACCCCGGCATCTTGCATCAAGGTGAGACGCTGGCCCCTGGGAGAAGGAGGCAGCCCCTCCTGAAGGGCCCCTCCTGTCTCCCCTCTTCGGGCCTCAGGACCTTTTCACCCTACCTCCTCATTTGCCCCTCAAGTGCCTCTGGCACTTCATTGTTCCAGCCACGGAGACATGGAAAAACAAATTTCTGGAGGTTTCCCAGCCACCTTGTGTGGGAGGGCCCGGGCAGGCCAGGAAGAGAAGCCAGCTCTTTGAAACGACTCAGTTCTCCCTCCATTAAAGCATCAATCACAGTTTCAAAGGGCTGAGTCCTCACAGAACACTTCTGGCTGGAAACCTACCTTGCCTTTGAACGCCCGGCTCTCCGTGCTTGGGCGGCCTGCTCAATGGAGACGAGGGATACCCTCACCCACCTCTTCCCCACACTTCCTGGAGCCCGGTAATGACCTGGGGCTGGCCTCCCTACCCCCCCTCCAGTAGTAGACTGATGGAAGGGCCTCCTGCTGCTGCCCAATCCTCTTCCCATGCCAGGCTCCAACGAACCGGGTCCCATGATGGTGCAGGTGGTGTGGGTGAACCACAGGGCCTTCCGCCTGCAGTGGTGCCAAAAGTGCTGCTTCCACCGCCCGCCCCGGACCTACCACTGTCCTTGGTGCAACATCTGTGTAGAAGTGAGTGCCTCTCTTGACTCACCCACCCGCACCTCCCCCCGCCCCCTCACACGGGGGCCCGTGGAAAGCCTGAAACCACTTCTGGCACTGCTAAAGGCCAAGAGGGGCACTAAAGCCCAACCACTTTGGGTCACTCATGCAGGTCACTTCCTCTGCACATGCACCTGCCCAGGCATCCACACCTGTGCTGGGCCTGGTCAGGCCAGAGGGAAAAAGACACTACTGTCTTACCCCAGGCTTGCTGATTCTAGCTGCCCAAGGCCGTCAGGCTAGCTGGAGGCCTGGCTGGGAAAGCTTCACCTGTCCTATTCTTGCCTGGGTCTCCTGGGCTCTGAGAGCTTGTCTGTGTCACGTGCACAGCTGCAGAGGCTTATAAAGGTGCTGTTTGTCTAGTCCTCACAACCCTGGGAAGCGGGCTGAGCAAGGGTATTATTATCCTCAGTGGATGTAGGAAACCGAAGCCCAGAGATACGCTATGTCCAGCCCACAGTTACACCAGGATGGGTCCCCAGACCAGGCAGGCCTTGTCTCTAAAGGCCTCTTGATGCGTGATCTTGTGAGCCACAGAGACCTAACAGCGCTCTGACAGAAATGCTAGCGCTAGGGACTTTGTGGCTGGGGTTCTCCCTAGGGATGAGACCCAGTTTGGTTTGAGGCGCCACGGGCAGGTGGCCTTTGGGAACGGGAGTTGGGGGGTGGGTAAAGCCTCAGATTTGGGGGCGATGGAGACTGGTCCAGAGGTCGGGTCCTCGAGGCCTGCTCCCCTCCCTCTTACCCAGGACTTTGACCACCACTGCAAATGGGTCAATAACTGCATTGGTCACCGCAACTTCCGCTTCTTCATGCTGCTGGTCCTGTCCTTATTTCTCTACTCGGGTGCCATGCTGGTGACCTGCCTGATCTTCCTGGTGCGCACGACCCACCTGCCCTTCTCCATGGACAAAGCCATCGCGTATCCTTCTCGGGTACCCACGTAGAGAACAGTGGGGAGCGCGGGGGTTGGCCGGGGGCGGGGTCACGGGGGCAGAGCTTCTGGCGCGGGGAGAACCCGCTGGGATAGGCGGGGGTGGGTAGGGCCAGGGAGATGGGCGGGGCTAGGAGGGGCGGCGGAGAGTCGAGAATCTACAGCAGGGTCACCGTGGGAAGTGCTAACCTTGTCACGGGGCCTAGACAGCAGAGTGGGTTGAGGTGTACGGGGGCACCAAGCGTTGGGAGCGGGCGGACGGGGCCGGTTGCGGGCGGGGCTGTTGGGGCGGAGTCGGGGCGGGGCGGGGCGGGGCCAGGGAGGAGGGTCCGCTGCGCTGCTCCTTAGCCCGCGCGCAGCATTTTGGTGGCTGTACCCGCCGTCGGCTTCCTGGTGCCGCTCTTCCTGCTGCTGCTGATCCAGGCCAAGTCGGTGAGCGCGGCCGAGCGCTCCTACGAGGGCAAGGTACGCGAGGCCGAGCGGGGCATCGGGATACAGGGTTGTGGGTGGTCAGCTTGTGCCTCGGGACCTCTGCCCCTAACTCTTTGTCCATCGCCCCGTCCCTGACCGCCTGACCTCCCTGGAAGGTGCCTCAGTTGCCCTTCTAGACCTTGATGCACCTCCATCCTCCGCTGCTCGGGGGTCACCCTCCCTCCCGGGTGCACTGCCTCCGGGGCCTACTGTGTGCTAGGCCTCGTGGGCTTCATTTTGAGCGACGGGTGAGGAGGTGAATAAGGCTACGTCCAGCCTTCTGTGGAAAAGGACCCTGAAATCAGAATAACACCCGCCAGACAGCGGTGAACGCCACGAGGAAGGGCCTGCCCTACGTTGAGTAACAGACTCACAGAGGGACTCAAGTTCAGTGAGGACCACCGTGCGGAGTAGGACGCGGCGTGCAGTGGCTTTGGACGTGCAGAAAACCGGGGCGGGCGTGGGGGCGGGTGAGAGCCGTGCAGGTGCGGGGTGCTGCCCGCAGGAAGGCAAGGAAGCCTGCAAGCCTGTGGGATGTGGATAGGATGTGGGTAGGATGGTGAGAACACAGCGCCCGCTGGAGCAGAAGGTGGCGTTGGAAAGAAGTGTACTGCTTGGGATTGGCCGGAATTAAAAGGCCCAGAAGGTCAGGTGGAGAATGGAGTCTTGGTTCAGGGGAAGCCTGGGAGCCAAGAAAGGATTTTAACCCCCTTTTCTTAGATACAGTAAAATTCATCCGTTTCAGGGCAGTTCTATGAATTTTGAAAAGCATACAGTCTGGTCCTGTAACCATCACCGTGATCAAGATTTATAACCGTTCCATCACCCACCAAAAACTCCCCCATGGTCTTTTGTAGTCAGTTTCTCTCCCTGCCTGCAGCCCCTGGCAACCACTGATCTTTCTATCCCTGTAGTTTTTCCTTTTCCAGAGATTGGTATACATGGAATCATAGCCTTTTGAGTGGGCTTCTTCCACTCGGCATTAGCGAACCGTCCCTGCTGCTGCCCACACCAGTAGTTTCTTTCTTTTTATTGCTGTGTCCTGTTGTGTCCCGTGGATAGACTACCTTCTGTTTATCTGTTCCCCTACTGAAGGATATCCCTTGCATATCTTTGATTAAATGCCTGTTCCAGTCTTTTGCTCATTTAAGAAAAATTTTGGGTTTTTTGAAATTATTGAGTTCTACGCATTCTTGATATACTTGGGATTCAGATAAGTGTTTTGCAAATATTTTCTCCCAGTCTGTGGCTCGTCATCTCAATTTTTAAACAGTGTCTTCCAAAGATCAGAAGTTTTACATTTGGATGAAGTGCACTGTAGGTTTTTTCTTTTACAGACCATGCTTTTGGTGTTGTAATTAAGAAAGCTTTGCCCTCTATCCCAACACTTTGAAGAGTTTTGATCAGGAAGGGATGCTGTACTTTGTCAAATGCTTTTTCAGCATCTATTGAGAGTATCATGTGGTTCTTGTTCTTTCTTTTATTAATGTGTTGTATCACATTGATTGATTTGTGGATGTTGAACCAACCTTGCAGCCCTGGAATAAATCCCACTTGGTCGTGGTGGAT